>JAOQML010139412.1:0-15828 GCA_027568935.1 Erythroxylum urbanii | reverse complement strand
AATGCGGTAATTAAACAGGGATTGTTCTTTATAGAACCTATGACAGGCTCACTAATCACCACAGAATTAATAAAACCAAGAATATACAATGACTCTAGTGTTAATTCAAAATATCAGTGGCACTTAAGGATGGGTTATGTCAATCAAAAAAGACTTGATAGCTTAGTGAAGGATGAGATCCTTACGGGCTTGGACAATGGTCCATTGCCCACCTGTGAGTCTTGTATTGAAGGAAATATGACCAAGGCCTCATTTCCTTCCAAAGGAAACATATCTGAATCCACATTGGACTTGGTACATACTAATGTGTGTGGGCCCATAAACGTACAAGCTAGAGGAGGTTATGAATACTTCATAACCTTTATAGATGATTACTCTAGACATGGCTATTTGTATTTGATGCACAAAAGAGTGAATCCTTTGAAAGGTTCAAAGAATTCAAAGCTAAAGCTGAGAAGCAACTTGGCAAGTCATTAAACCAACTTTGATCAAATCCAAGTGGTGAGTACTTATCTAGAGAGTTCCAACCATTCCTAATTGACAATGGAATTATTTCCAACTTGTCAGCTCCCAGAACACCTCAACAGATGATGTAGCTGAGAGAAGGAATAAGACTCTATTGGAAATGGTCAGATCAATGATGTCCTATACTAGCCTTCCAGAATCATTCTAGGGATATGCCATATAAACGACAACTTATCTTCTTAACTTTGCTCCATCCAAATTGGTGACTAAAATACCTAGGGAGTTGTGGACTGGACGAGTGCCTTCATTGTGGCACTTGAGGACTTAGGGCTACCCAGACCATATTCTAAGGCCTAAATCCACAAAGATGGAACCAAGGTCATAAGTATGTTTATTTGTAGGATATCCTAAAGGTACACGAGGGTACTATTTTTACAATCTTTAGGATAGGAAGGTATTTGTGTCAACAAATGCGACCTTCTTGGAGAAAGAATTTATGAGAAATCATAAAGGAAAAAGTTAATCAGTACTAAAGGAGTTAGCTATTTCATCCAAACTAAGAGTTGATACAAATATAGAGGAACAAGATGTCGAAATGGATTTAAGAGTTGAATCAGAAGAGCAGCCTGAATGACAAGTAGTGCCTAGACGTAGTGGGAGGTTGTAAGACAACCAGACAGCTATATAGGTATAGGAGAAGGCATAATTGCCATCCCAAACCAAGAACTAACAAATCCCATTACTTATACACAGGCTATTAATGACGTTGATGCAGAAAAGTAGCTCAAGGAGATGGAATCAAAAATAGATTTCATATACGCCAACGAAGTTTGGATCCTTGTAGATCTACCACCAGGTGTAAAATCCATAAGGTATAAAAAGATATTTAAAAGGAAGAAAGGATCAAATGGAAAGGTAGAGACCTTTAAAGCGAGATTGGTAGCTAAGGGCTATACTCAAAAAGAGGGTATAGACTATGAGGAGACTTTTTCTCTAATTTCCATGCTTAAGTCCATCAGAATTCTTTTGACCATAGTAGCTTATTTCGATTATGAAATATAGAAAATGGATGTCAAGACCACATTTCTTAATGGAGATCTTGGGGAGACCATTTATGTGGCCCAATCAGAAGGATTCGTTGAGCCAGGTAATGAGCATAAGGTATGCAAGTTGCAAACGTCCATTTATAGACTTAAGTAAGCATCTAGGTCTTGGAACATTAGGTTTGATAAGGTTATCAAAACCTATGGATTTATACAAAACCTAGATGAGCCTTGTGTCTATAAAAGGATACAAGAAGGCAAGGTTACTTTCCTAATTCTATATGTCGATGACATTCTGCTCATTGGGAATGATGTAGGAATGTTATCTATGATCAAGGGATGGCTGAATGAACTGTTCCTAATGAAGGATTTAGGAGAGGCTAGCTATGTTATAGGGATCAAGCTTATAAGGGATCAAAAGAACAAGCAAATAGCCTTGTCTCAACTATCTTACATTGAGAACATGCTTAATAAGTTTGCCATGCAGGATTCCAAGAGAGGTTTCACACCTACTAGACATGGAATTAAACTTTCCAAGGAGTAAGCACCTAAGACCCAAGACCCAAGACCCAAGAGGAGGTCGAACGCATGTGCAACATTCCATATGCTTCGACAGTTGTAAGTTTAATGTATGCCATACTTTGCACTAGGCCAGATATCTATTACGCAGTGGGACTGGTAAGTAGATTTCAGTCCAATCTAGGAATGGAGTATTGGACTGTGGTCAAGTACATACTGAAGTATCTTCATAGGATGTAGAATTTAATGCTTGTTTTGTAACATCCCGTTTCTATACTAAAGGTTAGGACCCTAAAATATGGCATATGTAAGATCAATGAGAGATTAAGAAAAATGCATCTCATGCTTATGCATAATGTTAGCATACACGCACGTGAATTTGAATTTTTTCACATTAAAATAATTATACGTGCATTCATTGACATATTCCAGGTATGATTGATCTATAAATGTCATTATGATTGGAATTATGAAATTTTTTTATTGAAGGTTCTTTCTTTTTAGTATAAGCATTGATTTAGAGTTTTCGGTAGAATATGAACATTTTCTGGATTTTAGAGGGGTACTTTTAGACTAGAAAAAAATGTCAAGTGGCAAAACAATTGATGAATAATAATAGAAATAAGAGTTCAATGGCAGTGAAAATTTTTATGAATGACATTAAGATTTAATGGCAAGTATCATTAAAAATTGGAGGCAAATGGACTAGCTTATTAAAAGATCAAGAAGAGACCTTGAGAGCATGACATGTGGCACTTGCCACACCACTTGTTAAGTCACATTTTTATTAAGTGAAAGATCATAATTTGATCTTTCGCTTGCCAAAAACAACACATGCTTCATTTTGTCCAACTTCTTCATTTCTTCATCTTTTCCATTCCTCTCCTTCACCCACGACATCCACTCTCACCCTCATCATGTTCACTTTTGTTCGACTCTTTCACCTTGTTTCTTTAAGATTCATTGTCTCCCTCTTCTTCTTGCTAAAAGACCTAACCTATTCCACCTTAAAAAGGTGAAGATCGTGTATGTGGGGGAGCAAGGGTTTCTTAGTGATTTGAAGGAGCTTAGAGCTAAACATGTAAGTTAAACTTTGTTCTTCATGGGTTGTCTTAATAAAAGCATATTTGATGATAGTTAGAGGTTAAATGTTCATGAAATGAGGATGAGTATATGCTAAAACGTGGATGAGAAATGTGGATAAGATTCATGTCTTGCTTTGGTGTTTTGATGGATAAGAGATTATGGAATGATATAATGTTGGACTAATTGAGTAATGGGTGTAGGAAAAAGTGCAAAAAAATTGGATATATAATGGGTTTTTGTTCTGTTTTCTTGATGAATTAATGTGAATCTCCTTATGTGTTTTTGTAATGAAATAAAATGAGTCTAGAGCTAAAGAAAGGAAGTAATGTGGTATCTTGAAACAAGAAGAATTAAGGTGATAGTTAGAAGTGAAATGAAAGTGGAAATGAAGTTGAATATGTGTAGGAAGTTAATGATGAATGTGTATATGTGTGTATGTTCTGTTATTAGTGTTCATGATAAATCATGGACTATAATTTGTTTGTGGATAATATTGAGTTGAAATGGAGTGAGAATGAAGAGGAAATGAAGTAGAAAAGGTGATCTATGTACAAGGTAGGTTAGATGTAAAATGTTGGAAGTTATAAAATCTGGAAAATTGGAAGATGAGTCTTGTTTACTAGCTTTCTGTGAAAGTTCGCCGTGACCAACTTTCCTATACTGCTTAAACATGATTCGGCATTTTGATGATATCTTGACCTGTAGTTATCAAATTGGGATGATTTTTAATTTGGAGTAAACTATAGACATAGGGCTACAATTGTTCAGAAGAAATAGAATTTTAATTCTATCTCTAAGAATTTAAAAATCTGGCTTGAAATTAAGTTTTGATTGAGACTGTAACATTAACTGAGACAGAAATCATATCTAATTTATATTGAATAAACTGTATTTATAGATGCAGAATTAGACAAAGGTTTCTTCACAAAAGTTGTAGGTTATTTTCTTATCTTTCAACTGATATAAAGTTCATAATTTTTGAATATGGGAATTGAGAGATATGAGGTGTACAATTTGACAGCATAATCATATAAAACCCAAAGTTTCAAATGTGCTAAGTCTATAGTATTTTGAGCATAATTTTTGAAATACTGAGTTAAATCTTGGTGTCATTAGAAAATTAAGACAACGGGGAACATTTTTTTAGAAGAAAGTATTGCCAAATTACTTCATTTTCTTTGTTAGAATGAATAAGAAAAATAGATCTGAAGGTCTGGAATTTTGGAGAATTTCTAAGAAAGAATGAGAGTTTAGATATTGTATGATTATATAATGTTAGAATAACATTAGTGAATGAAATGTTGATATTAAAGCACCAAAGACATGTGTATAATGGAAATGTAGAGGTTCATGTGATTGTAGTTGTGGTTCAAAGGAAATGAGTAATGGGTATTAAATAGAAGTGAATGAGAGTTGGATACTGTGAAAAGTAATAATGCTAAAAATGGAATGACAAGTAATTGAGTTACAAAATGAGAATGTTGATAAAATGTGAAATTTGATAATATACTTGGGATTGTAGTTGAGCATACATTGTACATAGTCCATATACACATTTGTGCATAAATGAATACTTAAGATTATGCAATTATTAATGTGTGTGCAACGTGTGTATTGCATAATATTGATGTGCAGGATAAAATGTCTGCATCCAGACGTTTCTAGATCTTGGAAGCAAATGCTAATCTGGAGCGTACTGTGAGTCGACCTAGATGGTCTCATTTCATTATTTGTTATGTTTTCCATTTTGCATTGAATTATTGTTGATGTGAATGTGATTGAGATAATTCCGGACATTAATGGTTCGAGGAGTTTAATAAATGTGAGAACATTGGAAGTTCTCCTTGTATGTGAATTTGATGAAATATGTGTTTTCTCAACTTAAATGTTGAATGTCAGACCAAGTTCCAAAGAAAAATGTGAATGTGTATATGAATGAAATATGTGTATTCTCACCATAAATGTTGAATGCCGGACTAAGGTTCGATGACGTGTGAAGGCGAATATGATTGTGGGATTATGAGCACTTTTAATTGACTGAATATATGTGATGCATTTCATTACATGAATGTATAAAACATAAAGGCTATTATGACCAGGGTAGCCATAGAAAAAGGGTTTAAAGCTCAAAATGTGAAAAAAAGAGCTTAAAGCTCATAACGTGATAAGAGCCTTTGGCTCAGTTATACATGTACTTGGTATCCACTAAGCAATATGGGACATTTTTCTTTACAACTCGATATCTATTAAGGGATATGAGCTAGAAATAAAAGAGACACTCGGTCAAAACAATAATAAAGAAAGTGAGTCTCATGAGCACTACATATGCATATGATAGGTATAGTTTAAATAGTTGACTGATTTCTAAATATGATGTGTGTTGAATGTGAAATGTGAAATGAATGACCAAGTGATATGCGATGATATATGATTATCATTGAAATGATGTGAATTATATGATTATATGAATTGTATGTGTTATGTGATCGAGTGAGCCATCTAGGATGGTCACTCATTGAGTTTGCAAAACTCACCCAAAATTTGCAATATTTTTCAGGCTCAGAAGAGTCAGTATAGTTAGATAAATTGGAGTATAGCCACTGCATTCAAGTAAGAGAAAGAGATCGGGATTAGTTCGCATCTGCATTAGTATTTTCTTATTTTTGTATCGAATTGAGTCTTCCATAATTATTGTAACCTGTATATTTGAATATTTCTATTTTGTAATAACATTCCATAGTGGAAAGGTTTATAAATGAGATTGATCTTGAGTATAATAATACTAAATGTGATTTTCATGTGATTAAAGAAAAGAATGGGCCCAATTTGATTATTGATTTCCTCATATGTGTGTTTTAAAAAAAAATTGTAACGAGATTTTACTGACTAATTGTGCTAGCATGCCACCCTCGCGGGGTTTGTTCTCGAACATCACTTAGGATGTGAGGTACATGTCTTGCGAGAGTGGGGTGCTACAATTTGGTATCAGAGCCCAAATTTAGTATCTTACATGGGGGTCTTTTGAAATATGTGCAAGTTTCATACATTTTAGACATGCCATAGTAGGCAATAACAACTGATCCCTAGTCTGAGTCGCATGTGTATGATTCACATGCATGAGTAATTGTTAAGAGTTTAAGTTGATAGAAATAGTGAAAAGAATGATGATCTGTCGGAAAGTGAGAAAATGAAAATATGTGGATATCTAGAAATGAGAAATAGTATATGGTTAGATATGACAGATAAAGATTCAACACATTTGTATTAGTGATGTATTATAGAATATGACATCAATATTGTACTATGGTCGTGTATCCTCGAATGTGAAATAGATGTGAATATATTATCGTGGATTGTTTGAGGAAAATAGAGATATAAGTAAAAATGACAAGATTTAAAGTGTAAAAGCCAAGTTAAAAGAAAATAAAATTTTCTATGACCATGAGAGGTTAAACTTGGACTTGAAATGAATGTCGGATAAGTGTGATAAGAGTTATGATTTAGCATAGGAATATGTCTGTAATATTAAGATCAGAATTTTATGATGATTATGCATCTATAGTTCTGAATGGATTGAGGATATACATATGGAAGGTGAAATAAATAACAATAGGAAAATGAGATTGAAATGAGGAAGGAATAAAAGAGGAATGAAATAGACATAAATGACTTTTCATGAGATGAATGATATATATATATATATATATATATAGTAAGGAGACAGTTAGGAGTGCATACAAGATAGGATTTTATTATAGGTTAGTACAAGTACAAGTCTTTAAGCTTAAATATTATGTTTTTGAGGTACCTTGACGTGTTTGCTAGTATTTCAGGGTCAATATAGAAGCGCGAAGGAGTTTTGAAGGGAATACGGGTCACAACACAAGACAAAAGCTCCAAGTTTGGCCCACAATTGTGGCCTGCATGCCATGATCGTAACAAAAGCTCAAGGAATGGCCTGTATACCACGATCGTGACAGAAGGCTCGGATGTGAGCCACGATTGTGGCTTGCATCTGACAAATATTTAGACACTCACGAACTTCATATTTAGAGGGAGTTTTTTGGACCTTTCAGATCCTAGAAAAACCCTAAGGTTATCCAAAACATAAAAGAGTATAAAAAGAACATAAAGAGACAGAGCAAAGGGAGATTCCATGCAGCCACTATTGAAACCCTAAAGGGAGAATACTGAGAGAGAGAGAAAGAAGAAGAAGGAAAAGGAAAAAGAGGAAGACGAAGCTGACTTGATGTGCTTCCCAGATCAGGAGGATTTTCGACGTCGCTTCTTTCTGACATCTATTCCAAGTTGTATTTCCTTTTTATTTCAATTTTATTTATGTGTAGAATTGAGATGGATATTATGATGATAGGATTTGCAATATTGATGATGTTCTAAACTCTTTTTTAGGATTTTATTTTGATTTAATGATAACTTAGTCGATTGTGTTTATTGGATGAATATCGTCATTTGATTACGTTCTTGCATAATTCAGTAATAAACTGAGAGGGTGAACTGAATGAAAAAACAATTAAATCAGATTAACGAGAGTTAAGCAATTTAATAGAAACCATACAAATCATATTGGTAATTGTGTGAAGAGAGATGTGTGATGTTCTGATAGTTTGTTAGAGTACTTCAGATCTAATAAGGGTTTTAGATAATTTATGAATTGAGAGACTACAAATTTCATAATTTGATTAGGGTTTATAATTTAGGATTTAATAATTATAACTCGAGAGAGAGTAATCAGGCCCTGGGACAGTCTAAAACCGACACTTCATTGACACATAATCGACTAGGTTAGCATTAATGATAAGTAAAATTCCCTTTCTCATAACTTGGTAAATTCCTTAGATTGATTTCTATTGTGATTGGATATTGCTCAATTGTTAATTCCTTTGTGTTAAATTTCTGACTTAAGTAGTTGAATTCAATTCTCATGATTACTTTCCGTTGCATTGATTATTTTGAGTTTTATATATTGTTGGCCTTAGATTTTAGGATTAGATTAGTCCCCCTTCTCGTGGGATTTACACCTCTTATACTACAGTCACAACCCTTGCACTTGCGGTATTTAAGGGCTTATAAATTTAAAAGCTCGAATGACACGATCATGTTCAAATAAAAGATCTCTCATAAAGAGATCCTTGTAATTTGTCTTGTAGTTAGCCTAAACTTGTAAATAGGTAATACTTACCTCTTAGGGATTTAGCTTGATTTAGTAACTATTATTTTTATCACTATAGTATTATTATTATTAACTTTAACTTTCGATTATTATTATTATTATTATTATTATTAGGACTACTACTACTACTACTACCACTACCACCACCTACTACTCCTACTCCTACTCCTACTCCTACTATTTAATTTAATTTAAATTTAAATTTTTATTTACTTTCTCTCTCTCACTAGCTCTCTCTCTCTCTCTCTCTCTCTCGCTCTCTCACTCACTTTCTCTCTTTCCATGTAGATCATTTGGAAACAACCTCTCTTTTAGTTAGGAGTAAGATTACGTACTACTGTACCTCTCCTAATCCCACATATCAACGAGATTCATACTAGGTATTGTCGTTATTGTTGTTACTGTTATTTATGGTTTGAACAAGAGAGGAATGATCTAAGTCATGGTGATGCAATTTTTGTAATTTGAGAAATTAATTAAGATACACTTTGTGAGGGTTATTCTCAACATTTAACATGACTTGTAAAGGGTTATTCTTCACTTACAACAAAGCAAAATATTTGTAAGGTTTTTTCTTTATATGTGATAAAGAAGATAATGTATAAAAGTTTTTTTTAATACAGTAAACAAAAAGGATAATGAGTTGCCAAGTAGAGCTTAGGGGTGGATGAAAGCTAAAAGTTGTTTAGTCAAACTACTATAAATCAATTTTATCTCTCTTTCTCTACTCTTTTACTATTATTGTGTTTGTTATTAAATTTCTTTATGTGGAATTTTCATAACCATTCATTAGTTTAGAAATTGGACAAAAAAGTGAAAATACCTAGTTCACCACGAACAATTTGGTTTCAGGAAAACCTAATAAATCTACCTCAAATGCTTAAACATGTAATAAGTGTTGGGAAATCTTGGTGGGATTGTTCCAATATATAGCAAAATAATAACAAAACTTTTTCATGATGATTTCTCTAAGCCAAGATCATTTTAATTGTATAATATGATTAACATACAAAACATAATAAAGCATGAATCATAATTTATACCTTATTTTAAAACTTGATCTTTTTCTTGTTTTTTAACTCGAGCCATTTCTAAAATTGGGTCATCTCAACAACCATAGTCGCATAAGTGTTCAGTTTCTAATAGTACTTATAAAATATGTTGAGAGAACTCTAAAACTATTACAGAGAGAATTACAAAAGGAGTGTCAACTCATTTGAACCCTAAGCCTATTTATAATAGGTTTTTGATATTTTAGTAATTTGATTGAAATTAAATTCTTTAAAATTTAACTAGAATTATAATGAATTCTAATTAAACACTAATTAGACCCAAATAAGATCTAATATCTCATATTAGTCTTTATTTATTTGATATTTTATATTTAATCATAAAGTTTTTCAAACTTATAATCATATCTAGCTTGATGAAAATACTCTTCCTCTCTTCAACTCATTCTTTGTGTATGACCCATTAGGTACATGTATATGTTGACAATAGATATAAATTATAATCCTAATTCATATTTAGGATAAATTAAACTCCTTTAATTTTTCTTTAATTCTCTAATTAAATAATTTATTTCCATATATCAAAATTGGTATCTAGCAACGCATCATGAACGCCCAAATATTTAAAAATGTCAAAGTATTTTTGACTAACTTTTTCATACATGATTTTTCTGTATAATTCAATCATCTCATCATACAATGTTTCGATTAGACATAGAGCGTAGAATTAATGTCTACTTTATTTGAGTCCATTAATGTTCATTCTCAACCATTAGTAATTGATTCAATTAATGACATTTGAAAATTAGTTTCAAACTGTCATTCCTCCTTTGGTAAGGATTTTTTGAATCAATAGTAATCAAGAACAATGGAACATTCTCCCTAATCACTTTAGGGTGATAAATCCTATATTGATCACTCAACTATCTCCGTACAGTTCATGCTACATCCATTGACTATTAACTAAGCTACTTTTAACTCAAATCAAATGATCACTTATAAAATTATCACAGTGAGGATCTCCATAGTCATACAAGTAATGTTCCAAATGGAATTCTCATATGGGGTTAGTTTAATAAATTTGTTCTTTAATAAGCACCCACATGTTTGTTTAAGTGTCTCCATACTTTATAAGATTGACTACTTCCTTATGTGCTAGTATTTTTACGCTCTATTAATGTCCAGTTTTAAAAAGCCAATATCTAGGAACAATTTATGAATAATATATTAATATAATATGAATCTCATAATTATGATATCATTATAAATTCATTTGCGATTTATATTTATCCTATGGACTTTATCATGTACATCTAAATATGTATAAGACAAATAATGTCTTTAATAATTATGTCATTAAATTACAACCAACCGATTGACTGTAGAGTATAAACCAATAATCTTCCACTTGTACTAAGCGAATCATTTAAGTATCTTATATTATATCACCATATGACAATCATGCTAATGCTGGGAAAGTGATTTAGTTAGAGAATTCTACTAGACTCTCTATAGTGAGGAGCACTTGCTTAAATATTAAAACTTTCATCTTAATTATCATTATAGTTAAGAAAAACTTCCTAAATATATACTTGGATCTTTGATGAGACCTTAGTTCCTTTTGCATCCCCAATGTCTTTTTTATTTTGTAGTTGATCAATGTCATGAATAATGTAAGGAACTATACCAAGTTCGTTATAAAACTCGTTGATCTAAATAATTATTTCACTAAATGAAAATTATATTTTGGCTTCATTAACAATTAATGCTACACTGAAACTTTTACAATCTCAAAATAGTATTGTTCCAAGTAAAATATATCTTAATCAAGACTTACTTACAAAATTAATATTCATATAACCTTGAACTTAAACATCAACTCATACATAGAATAATGGATATTTTCAATACTTCACAATTATCAAATATCTCAAATATTAATCATCTTTAGTACATTATTTACATATTTAGAGTATAATATGTAAACAACTTCCAATCTGAGTTGTTGTCTTTTCAAATCCAATACAAATTGCTCTTAAGTTATTTTCATAATTAATTTCTTACCTTTTCATATCCAATACGAATTGCTCTTAAATAATTCTATTTTTAACAATAAAAATATAAATTATTGTTGTCCCTATAAGTAATATGGCTGCTCCAAGCCGCAGCGACAACAAACGTTTATCACCACCAGGCAGCTCCTCGCCTCATGCTTCTGCAGCCCGCAGTCATCATCGCTGCGCTTTGTCTAGCCGCAGGCTGCCACCATCTGCCGCGACTCAACCACTGCAATTGGATGTGCCTCCATGCAACTTCGTTTGCAAGAATGTAGGAGCTGCATAGCTCACCCCACCAGTCTCCAGCATCCAAGAATACTTGAGAGACTTCTAAAAAAGAATATTTAATTCTAAAAAAGAATATTTACCGACAAAAATAACTCCCCATCAATTGAGAGATTTTGGGAAATGTTTATTTTTAAAGATTTAACCAGTTAATCTATATAATTTAATATTGATTTAGTGGCGACAAAAAGTCAAATACGTCGTTATTTAATCCTCTTAATTATTGCTCAGCGGACTTGGTCGTTTGGGTACCCCCAGCTGATTGTCACACGATCCATTGAAACCTGAAATTATGCCGACAGTGACATTAAGTCATACGTGAGATTGTGACAAAACATCCCTGGAAAGTCCTTTTCACCAATGGCAAAGTTACACGTTTATTGGAACGCCCGTCAGTCGAAACGTATTTGTACCCAAATTAGCGGTGAATTATTAAAAAGATTATAAATATATATATAATAACTATAATTTTATTTTTTCAAGAATATAACATTAACGTTGTTTGGGGTTTTATTTTAAGTTGAGAAGCACTGTAGCTTAGTAAGTATGAGAGCTAGAGGGGTCCCGATGATATAGTTCTTTCTCGCAATGTATGGGTACTGTCTCCGTCGATAAAGACATATAACAAAATACAAAAATCTTGTGTTCAGCGATGTTTAGTTGTCGACATTGCTCATTTTTGTTTTGACTCCAGATCAAAAAATACAAATTTTTTGTTCCTTCCAAAACTGTGGCACAAGATTTTTTGCGCTGTCACAGAAACAAATCACATAAAAATTAGACAAAAATACCCCCCGACCAAAAATGTAATCAATCTTCTCTCTCGCACATCTCTCTTCTGTGTATTCGGTATATTGCAGTTGCAGGTAAGTTTCGATGTTTTCTTTTTTGAAGCAATCTTCCTTCCTTGCCGTGAATGGAGGTTTTGTTTGTCGTTGTATGGAATATGGAGGTTTTTGTTTGTTGTTGTTGGTTAGGGTTGTGATTCTCATAAAAAAAAAAAAAGAAAACCCGATATGTCTATTATATGATTTAGGCATTATGGGTATCCCGCTGGAGCAGGGGGTCGCTCGATCCTTTTAGTCTTATTTGCAACTTTGCTTTTCTTTTGTTGTTGTTATGTTAATGTTTAGATCTCCCATATTCAATAGGGAGTTGACTGCGAGTATTGTGCTAAAACCAAAACCTTTGTTTAGTTTGGGTTTACCATAAGAAGGAAGGACATTGCAAAGTAACATAATCTAATATCAAGGTTACATACATTGACTTCAATTGACGATGTCACATATGATTCGAAGAGGAGGAACTTGATCTATGTTGAGCACATTTTACCCAGTTCAAG
Organism: Erythroxylum urbanii; assembly: GCA_027568935.1. Lineage (NCBI taxonomy): Eukaryota > Viridiplantae > Streptophyta > Magnoliopsida > Malpighiales > Erythroxylaceae > Erythroxylum > Erythroxylum urbanii. The sequence goes on along the minus strand of JAOQML010139412.1, from coordinate 2,830 downwards.
ACATTGTCCATTGATAAAGTGTACACTAGGGAAAGATGGAGATCCTATTCTCCTAAAAAGATTACAACTTTACATAGATTTAGTAATTCAATTGCTTGATGAGTAGGATTTTGGTCAAAAAGCATTTAGCAGTTGATTTGTTAAATATAGTCCTATTTATAGCACTTAATCTCGTATCCAACATTATAATATATGTTTCAAAGGAGATCTTTTTAGATGGTTTCCAGCAATGGTCCTTCATGCAAAAGTGTTTGAGGCTTGCAGCTTGTTATCTTATTTTTTTTCTTGCATTGTTACCCTCCCTATGGGGTGTCTTTATGTTCTTTTGTACATGTCTTGTTGTCATATTATTGATTGGTAACAGTTTGTCAATCCGTTGGATTTGGTACATGTTACTTACCTTCACTTTCTTGTTTGCTTATATATGTTGCTTTTCATATTTTCTTTTTCATTTGAGTATATGTTAACAGTTAATGTTTTATTGTTTTTATACTGCAATGTCCTACAAATTGCCAAATAACAAAATGAATGAAGCTGTGAATTATCAGACAATTTCTTCAAAAGATCTTGCCAAGACTGTTCTATCTGAAGGGGGCCGATCAAACTTTTTTGTTCTAAGCTTTCTTCTAAGTGTTTTTTTTCCATCATTTCTTACATATTTCTCCTAAGCTTTTGGGAATCACTTGTAATCTACAGATATTAGGGAAAGAAATATTCAAACTTTCAAAATTGCTAATATGAAGGTGGTAGGATAAATTCCAACTGTAAGCCACATTTGATTTTATACTACTTGGGTATAATAGATTTATGACTTAAATCCAGATTTGCCTTATTTGTCATACTACATGCCAATATGACTTCTACCAATAAAACTTCAAACTTTTAGAGTTGCCAATATTAAGATGGTGTAATAAATATCTATTGCAAAATGCTTTTGCCTGTGCCACTTGTTTTTAGAATAGTATAATTTGTAGTGTAAAATAGACTTCATGACATAAATCTATATTTACATGATGTAGTTTGTCATGTTATTTGTTCATGTGACTTCTGCCAAATCCCATAGAGAAATGAGAGTGAATGATTTGCAAACTTGAGGCTATGTTTAAGTCTGATGATAGGGATTTGAAATTAGATGATAATTTGGATCCATCCCGTTGATTGCAATGTACATGGAGGAATTCTATTTTCTGCTAGGCAATTATTTGTTTATGTCGTCTTTATTCTTCTTACTGGCAGTGCTCAATAAATAGATCATGAAGATGGTAGTAAACTACACATCCACCATAAAGATTACTGAGAACTAATCAATATACATCAATTTGAATTTTAGTACAATTTTAGTTGTCCATTGTAGATAGAGTATTTCAGATTCTCTTAGTTTTGGTTGGTATCATGAGCTTCCATATAGTTTTCCATTTGAAGTATGAGTTGCTTTTAAATTGGACTAGAAAAATGGAAATGAAAAGCCATTGCTAGAGATTGTACATGTCAGTTTTCATTGATAAATTCTTGTTGTGGAAGGCTCGTGATAATATTGGCTATATTTTGGCAATATTATATATTACCAGCAGGATAGTACTTTGACATGAGCATTCGAAATGCTTAATTATTCTCCATACTTGCTTGGCTGGCAAAGCAATGATGGAAGTTTGAAGCCCTACCCCTTTCAAATTTAGTAAAGCTAATCCATTCCATCGAATATAGTGTCTTGTTTCCACCAGTAATTGCACGACTTGATGCCATTTAGATCTTTACATAATAGTTTAAAGGCAAATATAATACGCAATGGGATAGCTTGTTTAGATGAAAGGGCCCAAGTAATTGAAAGCTCTCATCCATAGAACATCTTTTTTCAAGAGAAGAGTATCCCTTCGACATATAGCTCTGTTTTTTTATATTTTCTGTTTTAATTTTTTGATTATTTTTGTATTTGTGTTTTTGTTTTATCTAATTTTTATTTTGGAATATTTCTTCTTTTATTAATTTTGATTCAATTTTTTCACGTTGAAGGTTACATTACTCGGTTTGTGCATTTGTTGTTGTTGAAGCTGAGGTACTTCAATTAATTCCTCTTTTGTTTTGTAAATTAATAATGTTGTATGCTTGATGGGTTGAAATTGTTAAAAGTACTAGTTTTGATTTTTTTTTCTTGCTGTTTTTACTAATGAAATTTTTAGTTGTTGTTTATTCCTGTATTATTGGTTGTGGCTTGTTTATAATCATTATATTTTTTTATCTTTGCAAACAATTTTTACTTACAAAAATGGATAACAAGGATCATGATGCTATGTTTAAATGTCTGACTTTGTTTGAGCTTTGGAATGGGGAATTAGATTTTATGAGAATGGTCATGTTGCTATGCTTATATGTATACACAAAAAAACTGAGTAGGAGTGAAAATGCTATTGGTAATAGGGCATTGACAGTACCAACTAGGCAAGCTAATATAGATAAGATTTTAAATGAGGGTGATAGGAATAGTTAAGGAATAATGGCCATGTGCCTATTAAAGAAAAAGTTTTAATCTTCCTAAGATTATTAGCACAAAATGAATCTAATAGAATATTACAAGTTAGGTTTATGAGGTCAGGAGAAACAATAAGTAGGGTCTTCCATAGTGTGTTGAAGGTTATACTAAAGCTTCAACAGTTGTTGCTTGTCAAGCCCACACCAATTCCTGAGGATTGCACAAACAATAGATGGAAATGATTTAAGGTTAAGGTTAGTAAATTTAATTAGTTACAATAAATTGTCTAATTTCACTTTTTTAAAATACTAAACTAGAACTTTTTATTGTTAGAATTTTGTTAAAGGGTTTCCTTGGTGCTTA
>JAOQML010139402.1:0-15829 GCA_027568935.1 Erythroxylum urbanii | reverse complement strand
TCAAAGGAGACTTATGCTTAACATTAGTGGCAAGAATTAAAAGTTAGATAACCGAAATTATCCTTTTATGCCATATTGATTAAATTAATATAACGAGAATCATAAAGTTACATACTAGGATATATGTATCCTTTTTTATTATAAATTGTATGGAACTTGTGAAACTTGTCAAGTTGAAGAATAACCAAATCAACCTTTGGTAAAAGGATGATGATGGTATTAAATTGTTAAATCTTATAAATTTGATGTATTAAATAGAATAGCAATTCATAAAAAGGATAATACTTATACTTTATTAGATTACGTATGACTATATCACATAAAGTCATCAGGATATTTCATTGAATCATATATATTAAACTCCATAGTGTCCTTACTAAATTACTTTGTCAAATTATCATTATGGACATCAATTTATGTTTTAGTGGTCTCTAAAAATGGTCCTCCTAATAAAATGGGTTTTGATTAATCATCATTTTCAATATCCAAGACATAAAAGTCAGTAGGAAAGTCAATTTGTCTTTATCATGCACAAAAAAATCCTATACTAACCCTTGAAACATGCATTAGATCTATTTACTAATTGAATCACTACTCCTTTTTTTTTTCTAATGGTCCTAAATTAAGAATAAAGTAAATGGAATAGGGTATGATGTTTATATTTTCACCTAAATCTAGCTTTGCTTTTTCCACCTTAGAACTTCCAGTTTCCAATTTTCAATCTAATGGAATTGGAACTTTCCTCAAGATTCACTATGGTTTATGATGGTAGTTTATTTGAACCTTATAATTCCAATTAATTGACCTTCATAGCTAACTGACCCACTTAATTTTCCATATTTTGAATAATATTTTTCTTAAAATTGTAATTTAATAGTATTAGTAGCTAATGCTTTATTACTTAAGAGACATACCCGAATAAGATGTTTGGACTTCTTGTGGCTATCTTGGAGGATGTAACTATTGATATTAGTAAAAATTGGCCATAAATTGATTCAATTATATTAAAATTTGGATGCTCTCTTTGGTCAAGATTGTACGTGTTTGAGTATAGATTGTATATATGTTGGGTGCTCTAATACCAAACATACGCCTTTGGCCTTTATTACCTCCATTTTTCCAATGGATAATATCAGACAATTTCATTAAGATTATCCATACAGTTTTTTAAAGAAGAAACATTTATCTCACTAACTCGTCAAGTTGAATAGTCGTCATAGTGTTGAATGTTAAGAGTTGGATTCCATATTAGTGATCAATATTTAAGTTGCTTATGGTATTTTGTTAATAAGTGCTCTTCCATTAGTTTTGTCAATAATACTTTTATTAGTTGTTAGAAGTCCTTTGGAAAATACTGAATTAGGAGTTGTTCACTAATTTATGATGCAGACAACTGGTATATAACCTTTTTAAAACACTCCCAATACTCATATAGTGATTCACTATTTTATTGCTGAATGCCACAAATTTGCTTTCTAATGCTGGCAGTTTTTGAAGCTAGAAAGAATATTTCCAAAAATTATTCCTATATTTTGTTCCACGCTATAATGTTAGCAGATGGTAAGTAATATAACTAATCTTGGGCGTTATCTTTCAAAAAGAATAGGAAAGCCTTTAATTTGATTTGATCTTTGGTAACATTATTAGGCTTCAATTCTTATACACATAATATGGAATTCCTGAAGATGCTCATATGGAACCTCATACGCAGTACCATGGGAGTTGGTAACAAATGAATTAAATTATATTTTAATTCAGAAGTTGCATTTGCATCAAAATATGAAAAATTTATGCAAAGAGGTTACTGATTCAATTCTAGTTTAAACTAATTCTTATAAAATTTGGTTGTTCACCATGAATTTTATAGTTCCCCAATTATAATGATGCACTGTTCCTGAATCTTTATTTCTTTTAACTTTTTACCAGTTTTATCGATCTCTAGGTTATATTGTAAATTAGCTTCGTTCAAAGATCTCAAAATGAATATATAAACTAAAAATTCAGAGGTAATATTGCTAAAATTTTGTGGAATTGTTTTCTATGCCCCAAATTAATTCCTAAATTCTTGCAATTAAAGAAATATAATAGAGAGAAGTAGGAGTTAATCCCACAAGGAGTTCCTATTTACCAATCATTACAAAAGAAAATAATCAATAAAAGGGGGCTTGATCAATTTTGCAATAAAGAAAATAAAGGCTGTAATTAAATAAGAGTTTTCAATAAAAAATCTTTAGTTTATGGTTGCTTCTACCCTTGGAACTATGATTGATCATTGAAACAAAAATAATTATTTCATCAATCATATATTCAATGTGATACTAAATGTCGGTCTTACTTAGGGTTAGTTAATTGAAAAAACATAATTTAATTAACCCTTATTACTTAACAACCTTAGATATGATCCAAAATTTAATTAAACAATAACTTTAAGAAACAAGAGACTATCGAAGCAAGATAACACAATATCTATGGTTGCATTAAATCTAGTTGAATGCTTTTCCTAAAAGTAATAATTTCTGACACAACAAATTGAAACCCCTAGTTGTTACAAGTGACTAAAAGAATTGAAATTTTATGTATTCAAAACTTAATATAGCAAATGTTTATTTCAGCGAATAAAATAATCGTGCACATTAGAAATCAATTGAAAATAATCATAAAATAACAGAATAAAAAAGCAATTCAATACATGAATAAATGAAATACTTCACTATAAGACTCAATTGCCTCCTAATCTTTAAAGTTCGAAAAAGGGCTCTGCATCCTTTAACCACAAATAAAAGACTTAGCCATCAATGGCCATTTCAAACACTAGAAATTAAAGGAAAACTACTTTAATATCTACTAAAGAAAGGAGAACACTAGTGGACTTTGAGAAGCTTAAAAATGTATCTGGAGATGGAATTCTTTGCTCCATCACATCTTGGCCCTATTTATAGCCATTGAAACACATGTGGAAATCTTGTGATATGATTCTTTGGATTCCTTAGATCATGAATTTATTTATTTTCACCTAGATCTAGCCAAAATAAGGTTTTAAACCACTTTTAACATGTTCTTCTCTTACTAATTCAAAGTTTGGAAATTGCAATTTTCATTGAGCGTGCCTAAGCCTAAGATCATACCAAAACTAATTTTCTAGATTTCACTTTGATTCCTATAATTTGACCTTAATTTTCAAAATAAAATTTTAACCCAATTCTCCTTGATTCACCCTTGATTATTATTGAGATTTCTCCTTTATTTAAAAATTTGAATTTAGATTAAAGACTAATTATTTTTTATGTAAGTCACATCTTCAAACCTTATCCTATAAAAATAAACAAAATACTAAGTTTTAAACATACTAAGATAAGATTATGGAAGATTTTTAATGATAAAAATAAGGTAAAATTATGACACATCACCAGAATTTAATATATATAATACTAGCCCTATATACAAAAAATACCATAAGTCATTAAAAGTAAGTAACATCTACATTTAAAATGGGAATACCAAGACTGGGTATATAGAATACTATGCCACAGTTCAAACTATATTAAGACTCAATAAGTTTTACATTACACATACATATAAAAGATATATTTACTCATTAAAAATAAGTAGCACCTACATTTTACAATGGAAATACCATAACTAAGCTCAAAGAATACTGGGCCTCAATACAAACTATATTAGGACTCAATACATTCATTACTATCATTATGTATCAAAATACCATCACACATAAAAAATAAGTAACACCTTCACATGAATATGAGAGTACGATGATCGAGCACAAGCAATACTAAGCATTCATAAGTACTATGCTAGGATTGTATATATCTGATATCCCATATATTTATAAGAAAAATACCATCATTCATCAAAGATAAGTAATGCATCCACTTAATTAAAGGTAATTTGTGAAGGAAATAGATTGATACATGCTTGTTTATCATATTGTGTCTATTAAATTATTTGTTGTATATTATTAACTGTATGCTTCTATACTTAATTATATCGATATTAGAATCTTTAAAGGGATAATTTGAAGCATGCAGATTAGTATAATCCTATGTACCAAATTGTTTCTATTAAAGGTTTTTTTGTACATAATTAACTACACGTTGTGATTATGTTAAAATTTTTGAAAGGACAATATGACTATTAAAACTTTTGTTTGAAATAGCTAACTATATGCCTTTATGATCAACTATGCTTATATTAGAATTTTCGATAAAAGACATAAATCAGTATATGCTCTTATACAAAATATTGACTATTATAAGTACTATTAGACATGTTTAACTACACACCAATATAGTTAAACATGTTTACATTAGAGTTTTTTGAAGGACATGAATTAGCATATGCTTGTATACTAAACTATGTCTACTATTTTAATTCACTTTGTTATGGTAATAAAGTAATTTTCTTTATAGAATTCTTCCTTTATAAGATTCATATAACCCCTTTTGCCTAGTAAAATATAATAACTTCTTATTTCATTTTTTAGTGCTAGATAGAACCTAAAAGGAAACAACAAAAATCTATCTTAATTCTTCCAACCCATTGCATTTTGGAAGCCTATACAGTAAGGTAGTTAGTGTGTGATATACCCATCAAACAACTAAGAAGTGGTTATGGTAAGAAGACAGTGTCACTCCTATCTTACTCTTTGTCTTTATAAATTTTTTATGTTTATATTTGATGTCTAAAATAGATATGTTTAGAAATTCATTTAAACGTGGTTTATAAGATGTTGATTTTGTTCAAAATGACCAAGTTATAAAGGGATGGAGTAAAGTGCAATGTGGAATTGTTGGTTTATGTTTTTGTTGATATTAGGTAAGAATTCATAGATTATAGCTTAGTTTGGTGGTAATTATATTTATGAGCAAATATGATTTAGTTTCTGTTGATTTTATGTCTAGTTACATTATTTGGTTTGGTTTGGTTGACATTTATATTTTTGTTGCCATAGTCCATAAAAGAAGGACAAAGTTATAATTGGAGCACTATGTCCGCCATACAAAGGAAAGAAGAAGGTCATAAAAAGAAAAGGAAGGTAAGAAACAAGTATTTTATTAAAATTAATATGAATATAATGATGTTGTAATGTTATTAAGATTTGAAACATCAAAATGCAGGTAGGAGATGAATTTGTAAACTCTGGGATAATTCAATAAAGTGGAAGGGTGAAAAAATGATTAGTGGTTAAATATTATTCTTATTTGATTACTAGTGCTTTATATGAGTGTTTGTAGAGTTTTCAAATTCGTTACTATTTTAAGAAGGTCTTCGAATTATTATAGATCCTTACTCTAAGCAATTAAAGTGGGTCACTGACATGAGATTTAGTGAACTTTAAGAGATGGAAAGGTTTAAGGTTAGGAGGTATGTGTTATACCAACTATGTGTTTTGATTAATCTATATGAGTTATTACTAAGAATAAGAGAAGATCAAGTAGAGAAAAATTAATAGTGATATTATAGTATAACCTATCTAGTACATATAACAACCAATAAGGCTAAGGTGATAAGGCTTTCAGAGGAGTACAAAGTCAATAATCACCAAATTTTGATCAAATATGTACTCGATAAAGTAAGGGGTGTTTAGATGGAGAGAATGTTTTGTTAAATTTTGTTTCTATATATTTAAAATGCCTTTTTGTGTCTAAATGGCAATTACATTATCAATATGCAGTTGTTATACACTATAGTTGATGTTGATGACTATAAATAGCTTAGTTAGGGACATTTAAATATGAGCCATCTTTATAAGCATACTTGTAAGTTCTGCCAAACTGTAAAGGCCGAAGGTGTTACACTATAAGTAAATGTGTATTTCTATCAATGGTAAGTCAAGTGCCCTATAAATATGAATCTTGTTAGTTGATATGCAAACCTATAAAGAGTATGTAATTAATTAAAATTAACTTAATTTATAATTTATTTACATATATTATATCTTGAAAATTACACATGAACCAACCCTTTAATTAGTGAAAAATGAAATAATTACAGTTCGGGATTATATTAACATCAGCAAGACATCGGTTGCTGACAGTCCAGAATAAAGAATATTAGAAGTTAAAGGTGATATTGTTCATGGGAAATTTATGGTAGTATTTTAATAAACTAATTATATAGATACACCTTTTTTTAAAAAATAACTTATTCTAAAAGTGGATACTTTTATTACTAATAATCATTCTATGTATACTAAATTACGAGAAGGTATTTTTTAAAATAAATTTCACTACACTATTGTTGGTGTTGTTAGGCAAACCTACTGCCTTCACCCACTTTAAAATTTAGTCAACTATTACTAAGATATAAGTATTACCATACAAAGAAGGATATGATCCTATAAAGTTGATGGTCCATATGTCAAATAACTATACTTCTAAAATCATATTATAAGGCATCTCATGTCATGTTACTACAAAGCTCTTGGAATCTTTAAACTATATTGGATGTTAAAACCTGTGTTGTAAGAATTTAGCAATGGTCTTGTTGGAACCACGGTGTCTGCCTTAAGGGGATGAGAACAAATGATGTAAAATCTGTCTCATCTCCTACTCAAGTACATATCATCGAATAATCCTATTAGGAAATCTTAGGAATAGAAGGGGATTATCCCAATAGTAAAACTTATCTTTAAAGAGGAATTTTCTTCTTCTAGTGGTAGGTAAGTCTTTTGGGATAATTCTGGACACAAGAAAGTTCACAAAATCTAAAACCAAGGGTTTTAATTATAATAAACATCCCAAAATGTCTCTTTAAAAAATTTATCATCGATGAGTTTCTCATCATGGTTTCTTACTCTAATCATGACAAGTTATTTGCTACTAAAATTTTTAACCCTTTTTTATTTATATTTCCAAGTCAAATTCCTACCAAAGAAGAATCCAAGAAATTACCCTTAGCTTGGTATCCTTTTTAGATAGTGGATATTTCAATATTGAGTGTTTAATATACATGATTACTTTAGAGCTGATGAGAAAAGATCCAATCTTCTCAAAAACAAAAAAAATATAAATACTATCTTAGTAGTAACGTAATTAATTTTTGCTTTAGTAAAATCTACTAGCATTATAAATAATATGAAGTTTTATATCATATTTTTGGCCTAAAATAGCCCTCAATGTGAACATTAGCTTAAAAAGGGAGGTTCCAATTGGATGCATCACAATAAGAGTCAAAGTTATCTCCTTCTTTAAGCTATTAAAAGCATTAGTAAATTCGTTAGTGAATTCAAAAGGAACATCTTTTTGTTTTTATCAAGTGACATAAAGGTTGAGTAATTTTAAAGAAATCCTTTATAAACATTAATAGAACCCATCATATATAAGGAAAATTATGACTATATAAACTGAAGTTAGAGGTGGAAATTCTTTTTAACTTCCTCTTTAGCTTGATCCATCTCGATCCTATGCATTAAAATCCTATTTTCCAATACAATTCCTTCTTATACTATGAAATAACAATTTTCTCAATTAAGTACCAAATTAATGTCTTTACATCATTGCAGCACCTATTTAGATTAAGCAAACAAGCATCATAAGATGAACTGAAAAATAAAAATTTCAAATATGAATACCTTAATTGATTTCTCCACTATGTTGGAGAAATTAGCATCATACCATAATGGAAAGTGGTTAAAGCATTGCACAATCTAAAGGGCATCCTTCTATAAGTAAGCTTGGCATAAGGATATGTAAAAATAATTTCTCCTAATCCTTCAGTGCAATTAGGATTTGATTGCATCCCGAGTATTGATTGTGTATGTTTATAATTTTATAATTTTTAACCACAAGTGCATGGTGTAGCTATAGCTAGCACTAGTAAGTACATGAAAATCCCATAGGGATTGTAAGTACTAGTATTAACCTTTTTTATTATCTAACCATCGAATTAGGATATAGATTTAATTTAGAACTAAATTAAGGTTTAACATAATAATAACCTATGATGTAGAAAGCATTACGATTAACTGATATCAAATAAATAGTGTCTAAGTGATGAATCCCTTAAGATATCTTAAACTTTAACCCTTTATCATGCAATTAAATTATTGATCATTGAACTGTTGACATTTCTATTTTATTTTAATATCTTTTTCAAGACTATTAACAAATAACCCTTAATTGATTAAATGAAACCTCTTCTAGTTAAACCCCTAAGATTGCATTACTCGATTTGTTAATTTCATTATTAGGTTTGACCATAATCCAGAGGATTTATATAGACCTATCTCTAGGTTTACATGTAACTCTTTCCAACTAAGGTAAATCTATTCAAATGAAAGGATTTCTCATTCTCAATTAAGGATGGTAATGGGTAGCCTAGACCTTTTCATGCTAGGGCCCTGGCTTAGCCCTTGCCTAAGCCTGACCAGGCCAAAGGTAGCTTGAGCTTGGGCTTGATCTGATTAAATACAACTAATTTTTATTATAAATGCAAATGATATTGTTTTAAGCAAAACAACGTCATGTTGCTTTGAAGGGTTGGGTCCAGAGTTCAAGTCCTAACTGAAGCCCGATCGGGCTAAGAAAAATGTACTTCATGCCTGGGCCTAGGCTTTTTTCAATCTCTATTCTTAATTAAATGAAATCGAATATTAGACTAATATCCTAAATATATTAGTTTAAGAATATAAAAGCATAGTTGAATCACAATAAGTCAATCAATAAAATTGCATTGGATAAAAGCCTATATTATACTAGCCACCTGAACTACGGGTTCATCATACCTAGGTACTAAACATATCAGTTCCTAAGCATAGAAAACAAATCCAACATCAAGTATTCAAATGAAAAATTAGAAATAAAACTACCCATAATCTATATCCCCTTTTATTTATAATGAGACCTTCTTGAAATTTGAATCAGAGGTTGCTCTCTATCAGATCTCATAAAGTAATCTTTGTGCTTTCCTCATCCTCTATTTAAAACCACTTCTTTTTTCCTTTTTGTGTTGTCTAATTTCATTCCAAAATCACTTCTTCTCGACTATAACCTTCATAATTTCCTTTTACAACAAAAACTATGGTTTTTAGAATATACTCGATTATGTATCTCAAAATCCCCTTTAAATTGTGAATTTACGCGGTTGGAAAAGCTTATAAAGGCTATATATATAGCCATGTATATATCACATACATAGGCGTGTATCTTTAAACGGGCATAAACAACATCTTCAAAGCTTCACACATATACAGTGACTTACATTGTCTCTGTACATGACCATATATCTCCAAATTTTCTTCAATTCATTCATTTTATGCCTTGATTTTGCCTAAATTCTTCTCTTTTTAGCTTATAAAATCAATTATCACCTAAGAACACACTTAAAGCAAAATAAATAACAAAAATATCATAAAGTATCTAATAACAAATAAAGCACACTAAATATGGGCATATAAATATAGTAAATTAGTCATTTATCAAACATTCCCACACTTAAGCTTTTGTTTGTCCTTAAGCAAACAATAATCCAAATCATCAAACTTACACCCCTTATTAACCTCATTTTGTCCATCCACACCTTAAATCATTATATCATATAAATCAAATTAACTTACAATTAGATCCAAGTCATCCTATAACCAACCTTGATAAGTCAATATTAAGGGCAATCATATAGATAATCTTTTTGAAATCAAAAGCACAAACTTTCACACCCTTATCAAAGATTTACTCAATGCATTTAAAGTTTCTATGGTGAAAAGTGTAAGAACTCTCAAATCAATACATATAAGGAATTTAACCATAAGCTAGTAATAAAATCATATCTCCACCATTTATAAGTAAACAAAAAAAAATCAAAAGTTCTTATTACAAGGTTTTAATGAGGCTTAGGTAAAGGTGTGATAAGGATAATAAAAAGGGTGATAACATTGAAGGAAATTTATAGAAACAAAAATACATGAAACTTAGTTCTTCTCATCATAGGCCCTTTACATTATAATTCCATTGGTACAATAACCTTAACACTACTTTTTTCAATGCTTACAACATATATTATTTTTTATTTTTTGAAGAATTCACCATGTTCCAACAATCGAAGAAATATTAAACCTTTTTAAAATTCTTCAAAATCATTCACTTTAAGGCAATCAAGTAAATGTAAATCATTCAAGGCTCAAAAATAATGAAAAGGCTTTCAAGAAAAATAAGTTAAAGGCTATTAACATGGTTATAATCAATGAAAAGGCTAACTCTTGACAGTGGTTACTCCTAAGGGATAAAATATGATAGGATAACAATCAAGAAGATAGGCTAAAATAAAGGGTTAAATCTAATTTTTTTATTTCAATGCTTCTAATTTAACAAATATGGTCTCGATTTGGATAATAAGAACAAGTTCTATATTCATCCAACTATGCATGATAAAAAAAAAAAAGAATAAAAGAGCTTAAAATGGTAATGTATTTTCTCTTAGGATCTAAAACTCGTAAAAATGCTTTATATTTGTTAATAATGTGCAATTTTCATTCAAATTAATTATCTCAATGATTACTAAAATGATGACATATAAAAGCAAGTCTATTACAACTTTCATCCTTGTGCATGCTAATTAAATTCAATAATCAATAATAATCTAGAGTAGTTTAGATAGATTTTAACTAAATCGAGATGTCTGTTAATATGAATTAATAAAAAAGATTACAATGAGCTTAAGAAATTTGAAACCCCTTCCTCATACTTAAAATTTTACATTGTTCTCAATGTACACAATAGAAGCATAGATAAATAAAATATCAATAAAAAGGACAAAAAGTGAGAAAGGTATGAATTGGTACTTTCCTAAATAATAAGATTTACAAAGTTCTAAATTTGGTAAAAGAGTCCATCCCTAATTAGAACATCTAGATTTTATTTATATCTATCAATCTTTCGATGAGTCTGGTACATCAATTGTTAGGGAATCCTCGGGTCTCGGAGCCTCATATTGCTATAGAGCCAAAGATGATGTAGCCATTCTAGATGGTGGAGGTGATATGGATATCTCAAGGTGTCCTGCCATCTGTACTAAGACCTCCTCCATCAATTTATCATGTACCTCTCATCTCTCCATCTGCTCCATCAACGTCGCCTAGTTTACTTAGATAATTGGTTGGACTCCAATATCTACCCCATATACTTCTCTAACTAGTCCCAGCATCAAGGTGGTGATGACACCTTGGGCCATCCTACACTAGCCTCCTCCTAAACTGTTCCGACCATTCGGGATAACGGTGAGCCCTATCTTGGTGACTGCTCCATTATATTGTAACAATCCCCATTTAGTGCCAAAGCTACCTACTTATCTGAATGCCTAATCAATAGATAAATATCTCATATTAGTTCTCACCTCTTGCATTCCATATCTATATTCTTCATAATATACAAATTGAGGGAAACTATGGTACCGAGCAGCCTCATCAGTGGTAACCTCCCACAGACTCCCATCCTCTTTGCTAACCACATCATATATGGCCCAATACAAATCATCCTTATTTTCTTCTCTTCATTATAACACCTAAAGAATTGGGATAAGGCATGCCTCAGATGAATCTTCATCCTCTCGTTCATACTCTACAAGTAGAAGGCATCTAAGTTGTAAACGATTTTGAAGCTATCATCACACCCACTTAGCGTATGACTCAAACTTCGATGGATGTATCTTAGTGGGGGGTCTCAAAGGGTGGAAACTTTGGATTTGTTAGGATCATACTCATCATCCTTGTTGATGGTGTGCAAGATGTTTCGAGGCCACATTTTATACAAAAAGTCTATGTGTAGGGTTATGTACTCATTTGTCCTCGTGAACTCCTGGTTGTAAAGATCTATGATTACAGAGAAATCTATATAACTTATCCTTATCATCTTCCCCAACATCTTGAATTGAATTGTGCTTATCTAGTCCTAATAAATGACCTTTTTCTATAAAGAACATGGAGATCACCTCGAGAATAAGCTCCTAGTATGAGGGCTCCGTAATCTTGAAGAAATGAGATTATGCTTCAATAATAATTAAGTTCCAATCCTGCTGGGTCAAGACGACCTACTTTAACACCTCCCAATCGATACATCTACCAATACCAAACCTCTTCTCCTTGAGCCTCTAATACTGCTCCTTATAGGCTTCAGCATTAAAATGCAATAGTTCGTGTTGCTCTAGTAGGCATACTACAGTTTCTCGCTCTTGTAGAAAACGAGCTCCATTTAGGTCTCTAAATGACCCCTTTCCTCTCTGCCTTTTCCTCGATACCTCCGTTCTTTAGTGTCCCCTCATTATATCTAAAACTAAATCAAGTGAGAAAATAACAGATAAAAATACGAACAAAAACTTTTCCCCACACTTGGATTGTGCGCTCACTAAATTGTGAAATTATGAAAAAACAATTAAAAATTAAAAATAGATTAAACTAAAACTAATGTAATAGAAACAAAATAAAAATAATATTTAGAAAATTAAACAAATGACAAAATTTAAAAAATTTAAAACTTGTAATTTACTAATAAAATTAATCAAAAAATACAACTACTAAAGCAAACGCTAAATTTAGAAATTCAATTATATAATCTAAAAATTAAACCTATACTAAATAAAATTAATACCTAATTCATGAAAAATACAAATTTGAATTGAAATCAAAATAGAAAACAACATTTAATTACTAGAAAACAAACAACAAATTAATCATAGCTTAATTAAAACCAACACAATTTAACATATAATGAGCAAAATTGCATAGACCAAATTAAATATCATCTGATTCTTATGTAATTTTTCGAATCAATCTAACAATTCATTTGGACAAGGCTAAAATTCAATTTCTAGCAAAAAATCAAGCACAAAAATAGGTGAAATCACACTAATATGTATCCATATCGTCACCTTAACATTTTAGGGCTGAAAATCCCTAAAAATTGACAAAATACCCAAAATTCCAAGTAGAAATCAAGTAAAATTTGTGGAATAACTTGCTTGGGTGTTGAAAATCAAGAAGAAATATTTCACTAGGGTAAAGAAAGGAAAGGTATGACAGTGAATGGCACAGAGAAGAGAGAAATATAAGAGAAAATGAAGGGCGATAGATTTTTTAAAAACTAATGTAGGTTTACATAAGCAGTTATATGGTCGGGTAACTGACCGTGTAAGTCATAGATAAGTGACATTTGAAGGGAAATGAGTCGTATGAACTTCACAAACTTACATAGTCAGTTACATGATCATGTAACTATTTGTGTAAGTCTACGTTAGCTCTTAACGATTAATGTCTTTATCTCCCATGTAGTGCCTTTTTAATGTCTTTAGCTCGATGTACCGTCCATATTTAAGGAAGATTATAAAGATTAAGTTTTATTGTCTTACCGTGGGTTCCATAACCTCTAAATAACTGTTTTTTTCTTCTTGCCATATTTTTCATTTTGTTTACTACCTTGAACTTGTAAAAGCTTCGGTGGACCTTTAAAGGGAGAGTTTCTTATAATACCCAAAAGTGAATCATTACATAATTCACTACGTTCATCAACATCAATAAGTTCATGGGAGTCATTTATGACATCAGACATTTTAAATACAACCTCTCCATCTTCTACCTTTAGTATTAACTTGCTTATGCCAACATCAATAATCGACTTAGTAGTAGCTAAAAAGGGTCGACCAAGGACTAAAGTTACCTCTACATCTTCCTTTAAGTTAAGAATCATAATATCTAATGGGAATATAAACTTATCAACCTTAATAATAATTTCTTCTATAATACCCTGAGGATGTTTTACTAATCTATCTGCCATCTACACACTTATCCTAGTAGGTTTTGGTTAACCTGATCCTAATTTCTTAAATTTGGAGTAAGGCATCATATTAATACCCGCCCCTAGGTTGGCTAAAGTTTTTCCTATATTTGAGCTATCAATTTGACAAGGGATAGTGAAACTTCCTAGATCTTTGAACTTCTCCAGTAGCTTGCTTTGTATAAATGTGAAGCACCTTTCACTCAATGCTACAGTTGATAACTCCTTTATATTTCTCTTATTTAATAATAGCTCCTTAAAAAATTATGAATACTAAAACATCTACAAAAGAGCTTCAACAAGGGGTAAGTTAATCCAGAGTTGCTCAAATAGTTCAGGGAACTTATCAAACTACTCATCCATTAGATCTTTCTTTGCTTTATAAGGATAAGGGATGGCAGATTGAAATTCTTTGAAAATTTTAAGGTACCCTCCAACTTCAAATTTCTCAGGACTCCTGGTGCTACTCTTTTTCTTCTCATAAGTTTTATTTTCATTTTATAGCTATTTTACACTCCTAAAGGTGATTTTTGTGACAGAGTAGGTTTGTCTCGATAGTACTCAGTAAATAATTTTACAAGCTGCCAGACTTAAATTTCCAAGTTAGGTATTTATTCTTTGATGTCTTATGTTCGAATTTTGAACAAGTTTGGACATCATGCCTACTAGCTTTGATTTCTTAACTTGAGGTGGATGTTGCTAAAATCTTCGTAGAGTGTTATTCCTTACTTTCCTTTGATTCCCCTAAGAGAAATTAGGGTTATTCCTCTATCCTTAATTGTATGTATTGTTATACGAATTGTTCTAGGTTCTAGGAGCATTCCCTATGTGATCCACATGTTTGGACTCTAGTTCTTGATAGACTTAACTTAGGTTTCCTAGCTTATTGATAGTGTGTGTCAAGTTCGTTGCAAAATTTACCCGACGCTGTACACTAAAATTTGTAGTTAGGGTAAGTCAAGATCCAATCCCCAGGGAATGTTCGACTTATTTCTGTAACCAAAATTAATTGATGCAAGGAAAATATAAAAGGGCTTTTTTGGATTTTTAGCAATTTAGAAAATAAAATAAAAGTAAATTATTGAAAACAAATTAAAGCAAGCAATCAAAAATGATGAAACTGTCGAATATATGTAAGGTATAGTTCTAGGTTCAATCTTGGCCTAAACATGATCAAGCATATTTCATCATCCTAACATCTTTACAACTCTCTTCGGATTATTGATCTGAGACTAATAGAATGCTCTACTAATCCTAGTTTTCCCTTAGGTTTTGTTTAATCAAGAAACGATCGTTAATTAAACCTAACTATCGAATAACCTAGGATACGATCTCTAGATTCAATTTAACGGCCTAACCACTAAATAACCTAGCATTATGAAATGGAAAAATGACTAATATAGGCAGTAACCTTACACGTTCGGGTTATCTAACCTAGGTTATGTTGTTCCTAATGATCCAAGACCATTAGAGGCTATTAACAATCATCAAAGGTAACAATTATGGATTACATTCAACATTATAGCAATAGGTTCATAATAGAATAATCCAAATAACATATTAAGATCATTCATACAAAAACCGGATTCAATCAACATTAATAACATAACAATCTAAAAGAGATTAAAAATATTAATCAAGATGAAATAGATTAACCATGACTTGGCGATGATATCCCTATTGAACTAACGTCGGGATGTTAACCTTCCATCCTCTCCATCAAGCTCCAAGAATTAGCCCTTGTAGCCTCCATCTATGTGGAAAAATAAAGAGAAATTAATAAAGAATAGTTATTGTCTTCGTTGTTCCTCCTTCCTCGCCTTGAAAACCGATGAGAAAGTGGTGATGAATGGCTTTAATAGAGGTTCAGCTACTATCTCCTTATCTAACTGTCACTAATTTTGTTGCAAACCAAAACAAATAAAATGTATCAGTTGTTGTATATGTTTTCTTCCCACAAAAAATCTCTCCCAGTGTAACACCCCACTCCCGCCGAACCCGAACCCGATATCGATGGTGATATCCGAATTCGTGCCCTGCGAGGGTGGCGT
>JAOQML010139393.1:0-15829 GCA_027568935.1 Erythroxylum urbanii | reverse complement strand
TAGTCGGTATTCGACGAGAAGTTTTTGGCAAAACCAGCCTCTTTTTATAATACAATCTGCCTCCCTTAACCGAAAATCCCAAGTATTCTTTGCTCCCACTTAACAGATCTTGCATGATGGTGTTGAGTTTCAGATCAGCCCGAATTTCTACCTCCAAGTCATCCGAATCCACCATTTTCACTGTCGATATAACAGCACATTCCATTTTACGCGATAAAGCATCAGCCGCCTGGTTCTCCTATCCCGGTTTATACTGCACCTCAAAATCATACCCCAATAATTTTGCTATCCACTTTTGTTGCTGTTCTCTCAACAACCGCTAATCTGTCAAATATTTCAAGCTTCTTTGGTTAGTGCGGATGATGAAGCGTCTCCCCGACAGGCAGTGTCTCCATTTCTGAACCGCCATCACTACTGCCATTAACTCCTTTTCATAAACTGACTTGGAGCGCGCTTGTGGAGGTAATGCCCAGCTGAGATAAGCTAAGGGCCTTCCTTCTTGCATGAGTCTACCCCTAACCCCTTCCCGGATGCAACAGTCTCTATAATACACGGTTTAGAAAAATCAGGGACAGCTAGAGTAGGGAGGTTTACCATTGCTGACTTAAGTGATTCAAAAGCTTGTTGAGTCTCCATATTCCACTGATACCCTTCCTTCTTGAGTAGTTGAGTGAGAGGTTTGGCGATCTTGCCATAGTCCCGAACAAATCGTCGGTAGTATCCCGTGAACCTCAAAAACCTTCGGACAACTTTCACATCCTTCGGTATTGGCCAATTCATAACCTCTTCAATTTTAGAAGGATCGGCTTGGACACCCCGTCCCGAGATTACATGCCCCAAGTATTTTACTTGCTCTTTGCCAAATTCGCACTACTTCTCATTGACATACAACTTATGACTCCGGAGGATCAACAAAACAGCCCTAAAATATTTCAAATGTTGCTCAAAATCTGGACTGTATATAAGTATATCATCAAAAAAGACTAGAACGGACTTGCATAGGTAGGAACGGAATACCTCATTCATCAATGATTGGAGGTGGAGGGTGCATTGGATAATCCGAAGGGTATCACCAACTATTCGTAATGACCTTCGTCTGTTCGGAAGGCCGTTTTGTAAACGTCCTCTTCTCGGACTCGAATTTGATGGTAGCCACTCTTAAGGTCCAACTTCGAAAACACCTTGGCCCCTCCCAATTCATCCAATAACTCGTCAATAGTGGGTATTAGAAATTTATCTGCCACAGCCACCCTATTTAACGCCCTAAAATCCACACAAAATCTCCATCCTCCATCCTTTTTCCTCACTAAGATCACTGGGCTGGAAAAAGGACTTACGCTTGGTCTAATGACTCCCGCTGCAAGTAATTCCCCACTATCTTTTCTATTTCATTTTTCTGATAATGGGGATATCTATAAGGCCTTATAGCGGATATTTTTGAACCTGGTTTTAAAGTGATGGTGTGGTCGTGGCTCCTATAGGGAGTTAATCCTGATGGGGGTGATAAAACATCTGTGAATTTAGCTAGCAGCTCTTTGAGTTCGGCTGCTCCATCCATGGTGGGTTCAGGCGGCTCTATTCTGGTTATAATGACAAGGTAACCTTCCCCTCCTTCTTTCACAGCTTTGTAAAGTGACTATAATGTTGCCACCGATTTCATTAAGGTTGGATCTCCTCTCAAACTGAATTGTTTATTCCCTTCCATCCACTTTAACGTCAGCTCTTTGAAATTGGCTCGAATGTCACCCAATCCTTCTAACCAATCCAATCCCAAAACCACATCCACTCCTCCTAATTAAAACAGAAAAAAGTCCCCTTTTATAAATATACCTTGCGTCTCCATATGTAAGTGCTCACAAACACCTTTTCCTCTTATTTTATACCCATCTCCCACTTGCACTAAAAATTTTGGGGTCTCTAACACTTGTAGGGACAGCTGTTCCACTAACGGTTTTGAGATAAAATTATTGGAGGCCCCACAGTCCACTAATATGAGCACCTTTCTTCCCTTTAAATTTCCCCAAACCTTGAATGACCTCTTTGTCGTCAATCCCATTATACTCATCCTATTCAATTGTAATTGTTTACTTTCATTGTCATCACCCTCGGCATCCAAGAACACTTCTCCTGGTAGCTCATTCTCGCCTTCTTCCTCCACGATGTCTACTCGGAAGTGTTTGCTTTTACAAACGTGACTGGGGCTGAATCTCTCGTCGCAATAAAAACGCAACCCCTTCTCATATCTCTCCTTAAGCATTTCGGGTGGGAGTTGTCAGAAATTGCGTCTCCTAGCCCCTCCAGACCCGTCTCTCTGGGGTGGGGTTGGGTTTGGAGTTGCCAAACTCCACTTCACATTGAAGAACTTTCTGGCTGCAACACGAGCAGAAGAAGCACAAGAAGTAGGGAGAGTGAACAGCGGAGCCCAGGAACAAGCATAAGCAGCCAACCGTGTGGGAGGATGAATGCAGATCCCACGATATGCTAGACTGGAGTCTATGATGGCACAAATGACTTGTTGGTTTGGTTAAGCCCCTGTGAACGCTATTTCTAACATCAACACATACCTGAGGAGAAGGTAGAGATTGCTTGCTGCCACCTTGATGGAGATGCACAAGTGTGGTTTCTCAAGCTAGATAGTGATAGACCAAGGATTACACGGGAGGACTTTAAACGGCAATGCCATCTCAAATTTGGACCTAAAATCCCAGGTAATAAATTGGGTGAACTTGCAAAACTTCACCGTGGAAGAACACCAATGCAAGTTTGGACAATTTACAACCCGAGTATGTCCACTTACCATAGAGCATGAGGTAGACATTTTTATCATTAGGTTGCAGGAATAAATCTCAGTTGAAGTTGAATTACACAAACTCAGAGATTTACTCATGCTATAAACTTGGCCCGTTTATAAGAGAAACGGGGAGGGTCAAGGAAATTCATAAACCTTCCCTACTAAAGCAATTCTAAGCACAAACTCTCCTTCTAAAAACACACCGTCTTTTTCTAAGCAAAACCCAAAAATTTTCAAACATCTTACCTGTTCTAAGATGGATGAACGCATGGCTAAGGGTCTTTACTTTAATTGCGATGAAATTTATACTAACGGACACTAGTGCAATCGCCTCTTCTAGCTGGATGGGGTTGACGAATCAATACAAGGAGAAGATGAAGATCATGAATTAGAGGACAACGTTGAACCAAAAATATCGCTACATGCCATGACAAGGGTAAGTTCAGGCGGCCAAACCATGTAAATTCAGGGGATAATCAATTGCCATTCCTTGATCATCTTGATCAATTCAACAAGCACTCATAACTTCATTGAAGCCAGTTAGGCAAGCAAGTTGGGTCTAGTGTGTGAACCTGCTCAAAGGCTCCAAGTGAAAATTGTACATAGCAGTAAACTCAAATGCCCAAGTCAATGTCGTGATGTACCGATTTCTAAGGGTAAGGAATTAATTTATATTAATTTATTCATTCTGAGCTTGAATGGAATTGATGTTGTGTTGGGAGTTAATTGGCTTCAATCACTTGGACTGATTCTGTGAGATTTTATGGCCAAAGTCATGATATATAAACGGAATGGTAGAGTTGTGAAATTGAAAGGAATTGAGAGTCCACTTTCTACTCCAAGTGCTCAACTTCTCCGTTGAACTTCAGTTCTCACAGGATAAGACATTGGATTCACTTCTTAGTAAATTTGACCCTTTATTTTCCACACCAAAAGGGCTACCACCAGCTCATGAACATGATCACCAGATTAACCTTGAAACAGGAACAAGTCCAATAGTGGTTCGGCCTTATAGATATCTACATGCCCAGAAGGATGGATTGAAAGGCAGTGCAAGTTCACGCTTGAGGAAGGAATCATTCAAACCAGCCATTCTCCCCACCCATCACCTACGCTTTTAGTCCCAAAGACAGATAATACTTGGAGATTTTGTGTGGATTACAAGGTCTTGAACCTCAAAACAATTATAGACAAATTTCTCATTCTGATGATTGAAGAGCTATTGGAGGAATTATATGGGACAAAATACTTCAAGCTTGATTTGCAATCTGGCTACCACCAGATTCGAATGTTTCCTCCAGATAAGAATACGGAGTTTCGCACCCACCATGGTCACTTCAAATTTTTGGTAATGTCATTTGGTTTCACCAATGCACCAAGCACCTTCCAAGCCTTAATAAGCAAGGTATTTCAAGATTACCTTCGTCAATTCATACGTGTATTTTTTAACGACATTTTTGTTTACAGTAAGACTTAGGAAGCTCACTTGGCACACTTGTGAATTGTCTTCAACTTACTACAATCTCACCAATTATTTTTGAATAAGACAAAATGTTTGATTGCTCAAACACAAGTGTCCAACTTAGGACACATTATTTCAACTAAAGGGGTGGCAGTAGACCAAGAAAAAATTGTAACAATGACAGATTGGCCACAACCCAACACTGTGAAGGGACTACATGGCTTTTTAAGGCTTATTGGCTATTATAGAAAATTTGTGTAGAATTACGATGCATACAACTCCCTTAACATCAATGCTACACAAAAAATCCTTCATGTGGACAGAGGACGCATCTAATGCTTTTGAAAAATTGAAGGCATCTATGACTAGAGCACCAGTGTTGGCTTACCTAATTTCCAGAAATTATTTATACTAGAATGTGACGCCTCATATGTGAGTATGGGAGCAGTTCTTTAACAAGATGGATAGCCAATATCTTATTCCAACATGTCATTGGCTTCTCGCTACAAGGGTCTTGTAGCTTATGAAAAGGAACTCATTAGATTAGCTAAGGTGATCCATCATTGGTAAGCTTATTTATTTTGTTTAGTTGTCTTAATTTCTGTCGTGATTCTATTTGTGGGACATTCTGGTTGTGGTGAATTTCTTTGTGGTTATTTTTGTTTTTCCCGAATATCTCGTACAATGTCTACTATTTCAGAGACTTTCGGAGAGCGATTTATTGGAAAGAATTATTCTGCTTGGGCTTTTCAATTTCAATTATTTGTTACTAGCAAAGATTTATGGGGTCATATTACCTCTTCCGCACCTACAGAGGCTGCTTCTTACTTCTCCATTTTACAAGATTACCACCTAGGAGTGTACAATAACCAGATGTTGATCTCCTATCGACCAAAGACCCTGCATAGTCTACATTGGTATAAGCTTCTAATGTCATACCTTTGACTGTTTGTCTCTTAAACAGAATTCCTCTTCTTGGGCTACCTTTCAAGTATTGTAGTATTCTGTTTACTACCTTGAGATGTGATTCTTTAGGATTGTGCATAAATTGACTAACCTTGCTCACTGCAAATGCTATATCTGGTCTTGTATGTGCCAGATATATCAACTTCCCAACAAGCTTATGATATGATACTTTATCTAGAACAGGATCTTCTGGAACATCACCTAATCCATGATTGAATTCTATCGGTGTCTCTACTGGTTTACAACTCAATTTTCCTGTTTCTTTCAACAAGTCAAGTACATACTTTTGTTAAGAGATGAAAATCCCTTGCTTTGAGTGAGCTACTTCAATGCCTAAGAAGTACTTTAGCTTTCCTAGCTCCTTGATATCAAATTCCTTCAAGAGACATTGCTTCAGATTTTCTATTCCTTCTACATCATTACCTGTCACAATAATATCATCTACATAAACTAATAATGCTATGAGACCCCCAAATTTTGAGTATCTAATGAACAAAGTATGATCTCCTTGACTCTGCTAATATCCCAATGAAATCATCACCTTAGCAAACCTCCCAAACCAAGCCCGTGGGGATTGTTTAACCCCATAAAGAGCTTTCTTCAGCTTGCATACCATTCCTTCTTTAGATTCAAATCCAGGAGAAACTTCCATGTAAATGTCCTCTTCTAGATCACCATGGAAGAATGCATTCTTAACATCAAATTGCGGCAGATTCCACTCAAAAATAGCAGCTAATGATAACAGTATTCTTACCATGTTCATCTTAGCAACAGGAGTAAATGTCTCAAGGTAATCGATGCCATAGGTTTGAGTGAACCCATTAGCCACCAATCTTGCCTTATATCTTTCCACAAATCCATCAGCCTTGTATTTTACAGTGAAAACCCATCTACACCCAACTAATTTCTTCCCTCTTGGCAATTCCACTAACTCCCATGTCTTGTTCTTCTCAAGGGCCTCTATTTTAGTTTTCATAGCATCCTTTCATTTTTTGTCTCCTAATGCCTCAGTTAGATTTTTCGATATGGGAATTGTATGTAGATTGGTTCAGTACTTGTTTCCTTTGGTTCTTCTGCTGGTCCAACTGACTCAACTCTTGGCTCACAATCTGGTGTGATATTTTCATTTGGATGTTGAGCAACAACACAAATGGGAGACTGAACTTGTGCTGGTCAAGAGACTGGTACCTTCCTCCTGGAATAAACTTGCAGTGGATATTTGGCAGTAGGTTTGCCTGACTCAATTGATGAAGAAGTGGATGTTGAGCAACAGCACGAATGAGAGACTGAACTTGAGCTGGTTGAGAGATTGGTACCTTCCTCCTGGAATAAACTTACAGTGGCTGTTTGGCAGTAGGTGTGGCTGACTCAATTGATGAAGAAGTGGATTTAGGTACAGAAATAGATTTAGGCACAATTATAGGTTGAGATTGAACAAAACTAGGATCTAGAAGAAACATATCATTTGCTTTATCTTCACTCAAGATCTCCCCCTGAAGGTAGGTATGCTGAAAAAAAGATTCATTCTCAACAAAAGTAACATCAGCAGAGATAAAAAAATTTTTAGAAGGTGGATGAAAGCATTTATAACCCTTTTGGGTGGAGGAATATCCAATAAAAATGCATCGAAGAGCTTGTGCATCTAATTTGTTCCTATTGTGAGAATGGATATGAACAAATGCAACACAACCAAAGATTCGGGGTATCCGATTGTTTGACACAGAAAAATTTGGGAAAAACTTTGTGAGAATGTCAATTGGACTTTTGAACCCAAAGACTCGTGTTGGAAGTCTATTAATGAGATGGGCAATAGCTAATACGGCTTCACCCCAGTATTGTTTTGGAACATTGTTATAAAATAACGCTTTAGTGATCTCTAAGAGATGTCCATTTTTTCTCTCAGCTACCCCGTTTTGTTGCGGAGTAGTAACACATGATGACTCATGAATAATTCCTGTTTTTTGAAAAACTGATGAAAGGGTTTGATTGAAATTGTCCTTGGCATTGTCTAATCGAAATCTCTTAATTTTGACATCAAATTGAGTATGGATCATGATGTAGAACTTAGGAAAAACAGTACTGACATCAGATTTATTTTGCAAGAGGTAAAGCCATATGACTCGGGTACAATCATCAATAAATAAAACAAACCACCTAGCACCCGAAACATTTGGAATGTTAGAAGGTCCCCAAATATCACTATGAATGAGAGAAAAAGGAACAAAGGTTTTATTGTTGCTAATTGGAAAGGAAGCACGTTTGTGCTTTGCAAGTTCACAATCATCACAATGAAAAATTTCAGACATAAGACCTCTAAAGAAAGAAGGAAACATTAACTTCATAATTCTAAAAGATGGGTGACCTAAACGACGATGATGAAGCCAAATTTTATCTTGGTTTGACATGATAGATTTGGAAACAAAGGATGTAGATAAGGATTTTCCAACTTCTGGTTTACTAGGTTGTTTTTCCATAAAATAGAGACCATCTCTCTGACTAGCACGTCCAATCATCTTCTTCGTGCCTAGCTCCTGAAAGACACAATGTGAAGGAAAAAAGGTTATACTGCAATTTGAATTTGTGGTTAATTTTTGAATGGAAATAAGGTTTGCAAATAGTTTGGGAACATGGAGAATATTTCTTAGTGTAAGGTCCTTGTTTATGTATATATCTCCTTGACCAACTACGATGGTGATAGATCCATCAGCTATGGTGATCTTTTTATGGCTACAACTGGGGTTATAAGAGATTAAGTATTTAGAAGAACAAGTCATATGATCTGTTGCTCCGGAATCAATTACCCACATAAGAGAGGAATATCTTTCTGAGGCATTAGGATGAGAAGAAGAAGAAGAGATACCTGAAAACGCCAATGAACAAGTACCTGTTGAGGTTGGCTTTTCAAAGGACTCCACAAATGTTTAGTTTCTTCATTTCTTCGGTATTGAACTCAGGAATAGGTTTTTTATAATTTTCGTCATTAGTTGACAAAGTGCTCACCATATGTGCTTGACTTCGGTCATTTCCACTGCGATTGGGCTTGCCATGAAGTTTCCAGCACTTTTCCCTAATATGCCGATGCTTTTTGCAGTATGTACAGAATAGGGAATCTCGATTAAAAGGTTTGGATGAGTCCACTCTAGTAACAACCGTAAGATTGTTAGCCTCCTTCAATTCCGTGGCCTTGGTAATAAGTGCAGAACCATCTCTTCCTTGAGGTTCAAGCGTAACACTTCGACGTCCCTCTTCCGCACGTATGATAGCGATCGTCTCATTTAGAGACAGTAGGTCTTGTTTTACCAAAATTTGCACCCTTACAGCATCAAATTCCATGTTTAAACCTGCCAAAAAATCATAAATATGATTCTTTTCCACAAAACGCTTCAGAATTGCTGCATGTTCACTACAACGCATTTGGATACATTGATAATGATCCATCTCCTGCCACAAGCTTTGTAAGAGACTCGAATATTCCGTGACAGTCCGAGTCTCCTGTTTAGCTGCTGAAACTTTCGTCCTAATCTCATAGATCTGTGCAGCATCATTAACTGTGGAATAAGTCTCCCGAATAGCTTCCCATATCTCCTTGGCAGTTCCTAGGAGCATCCATGTGTCACTAATTTTTGGCAGTATTGAATTCCATAACTAGGACATAACCATGAAGTCTTGTTCATCCCATGTCGCAAATTTTGGATCATCCTGGGAAGACCAGTACCCAATAAATGGTTCAATTTCCCTCTCCCCTTTAGGAATGTGCAGACCAGTTATGACCACTTTAAATAATTCTTCCCATTCAATCGGTATGCAACTTGAATATTCTGCAAATCTCCGAGTATAGCAGCAGTAGTATTTTCGACAGAGGAGCTGACGATTTCAGCAGAACTGCTAGGTAATTCTGACATGATTGATTCGGTAAGACTAAGGAAAGGAGCAGGAAAATTTGAGTGATAAGGCTAGGACGTTGAGGACAGTGGAGATGAAACTCTTGGTCAGTATGACCAAAGAAAAAAACAAAGTTTTAGGAAAGAGCCAACAGCTCTGATACCATGAAAAATATTAGCAGAGAAGAGATAATTTCATTCTCATGAATTCGGTAGGTTACAGCTATAGTCAATATATATATACAATTGTCTATACTAAATATAGTATCAAATTTCCTAAGATACATGGAAATCTGTATCTTATTCTAATCCCTAGAAATCAGGGATTTATATGATTTCTATAGCTATACAATCTTCTAAATAATGCTACATGATTTTACATAATCCGACACGCTTTTTACCTATAAAGCTTCACAAATTCCATGAGCTAGAGACCTAAACTCAACTTTAGCACTACTTCTTGCTACAACGATTTGTTTCTTGCTTCGCCAAGTTACCAAATTCCCTCCAACAAATGTACAGTAACTTGAAATAAACTTTCTATCAACAGAGTTTCCTGCCCAGTTAGCATCAATGTATACTTCTACTTGGAGATTGTTCCTTTTCTGAAACATCAAGCCCTGTCCAGGAGTACCTTTTAGGTATCTTAAAATCCTATACACTACATCAAAGTGTTCTTGACCTGGTGAATGCATAAATTAACTTATCAGACTCACAACAAATGTTATCTCAGGTTTGGTATGAGACAAATATATCAATCTTCCAACAACTCTTTAGAATCGATCTTTATTAACAATTTCTTCGGGTTTAGCAAGAGTGAGTTTGTCATTAGATTCAACTGGAGTTTCTACAACTCTACAGTCGAGTAGTCCAGTCTCATTGAGAAGATCTAGAATATAGTTCCTTTGATTCACAAAGATGCCTTCCTTTGATCTAGCAAATTCCATACTTAGGAAGAACTTCAGCAATCCTAGATCTTTAATTTCAAATTCTCGAGCCAGCTTCATCTTCAACCTCTTAAGTTCTTAACATCATCTCCAGTTAGAATCATATCATCCACGTATACAATAAGGATAGATAGTTTACCTTCCTTAGATCTCCTGTAGAACATAGTGTGATCTGCTTGACTTTGATAGTAACCATAGCTTCTCACAGCCTTCTCAAATCTATCAAACCATGACCTTGGTGACTGCTTCAAACCATATAAAGCTTTTCTTAGCTTGCACACCTTATTCTTCCTATAAGTCTATTCAAATCTTGGAGGTAGGGTCATGAACACCTTCTTACCAAGGTGTCCATTTAACGCATTCTTGAGATCAAGTTGAAGTAATGCCTAGCCAAAATTTGCAGCCAAAGATAAGAGAATTCGTATAGTATTTACCTTGGCCACTGGAGCAAACGTTTCTTGATAGTTACCATATGTTTGAGTGAAGCCCTTAGCAACTAGCCTCATCTTCAGTCTTTTCACACTTCCATTAGCCAAGAATTTCACTGAGAACAACCACTTGCATCCTACTAGCTTTGTCCCTTTAGGTACTTCAATTAACTCCCAGGTTCAATTCTTTTCAAGAGCCCCTATCTCCTCCATAACAGCTTATTTCCAACAAAGACACATTTTTCAGCGTTAGGATCAAGTTTTGATTAGACCTTAGATATATGCACAAAAACAGTACATCCAAACTTTCAGAAGTAAAGCAGAAAGCAACTGATTGTTTGGAAATGATTTGTGAAACATATCAAGAGAAACATAGTTTAAAATATAGCTTGACATTCTGTTGATTAAGTAAGAAGCAGTTAACACAGCCTCACCCCACAAATATTTAGGAACATTCCTACAAAACATCAAGGAACAGGAAATTTCAAGTAAATGTTTATTTTTTCTCTCAACAATTCCATTTTGTTGACGTGTGTTAACACAAGTTGTTTGATGAACAATGCCTTTATCTTTCAAAAAAGTGCCAAGACTTGTTTTGAAATATTCAGTACCATTATCAGAACGAAGCATGCTAATTTTTAAGTGAAACTGCGTTTCAATCATAGTGTAAAAATTTTGAAATATTTAGGAAACTTCAGATTTTTCTCTTAATAGATACACCCAACAAAGTCTAGTGTGATCATCTATAAAGGTCACAAACCATTTTTATGTCGCTATGAATCAAATAAAAAGGTTTGGAAGGCTGACATGTTTTAGAGGTATAAAATTTTTATGACTTTTTGATAAAATGCAATGTTCACACTGAAGTTTTGAGCAATCAACACATTTAGATAAATGAGGCATCATTTTATTGAGATACGGAAAGCTAGGATGGCCTAATCTACTATGCCAAACCAAAATCAGTTCCTTAACAGAGGTAGAACGGATACTATTGAGGCATTAAGCTTCTTTATGCTTAGAGTCTTCCTTAACAAAGTAGTAGAGACCATCTGTAAGTTTAGCACTGCCAATCATCCTCCTCATAGTCTAGTCCCGAAACACCCAATGAGAATCGAGGAAAGTGACAATACAATTAGATTCCTAAGTAAGTTTACTAACGGATAGAGGATTGCACCTAGGTTTAGGCACATGAAGTTTTTTCATGACCAAAATAGGGATTGTAAGTACGAAATAGATATGAATGACTAGTCATATGATCAGAAGCTCCTTAATCAATGATCCAAGGAGTGGAATAGTACGGGAAAGAACACGATAGAACTTGATAAGAATTGAGATTACTACCTGTTTGTGCAATAGAGGCATTAGACACTTATGGATTCAGATTTAGGTTTCAGCAACTTTACGATTTGATTAATTTGCTCTTGGCTGAATGGTCCAATGTCCACCTCATTAGCAATGGGGGTTATGTTGAAATTACCCTCATAAGACCCCTTCTAATTAGCAGGCTTCCCGTGGAGTTTCCAGCAGGTTTCTCGGGTTTGTTTTGACTTGTTACAATAGTCACACCAGACTCGTGCCTTCTTTTTAGGTTTCTTGCCACGGTTGTCAACATTGCCTGCAGCAAAGGCTAAAGTTTTAATACTAGGATTGGCGAGCCGTTTTCCAAGCATGACCTAACGTCTACTTTCTTCATGTCTCACCTCAACATAGACTTCTCCAACAGGAGGGAGTGGTTGTCTCCCAATGATCCTGCCTCTCACCTTATCATACTCAACATTTAAACCAATTAGGAATTTAAAGATCCCGTTATCCTCTATAGTTTTCCGGTAATGATTAAAATTAGCAAGAGATTTCTAGTCGTAAACATTAAACATATCTAGATCCTACCATACACGCTTTAGGGAATTGAAGTACTTGGTAACATTATCCTCAACTTGACTAATTTGACCCAATTTTAGAGTCAACTCACATACTGTGACTGATTTCCAAAATCAGAGTACATTTGATGGACATTGTCCCATAACTCCTTGCCTATGTAGTAGCACATATAATTGGAGTTGATGTCTTCCTCCATTGAGTTCACTAGCCATGTCATCACCATAGAGTTTTCCGCATCCCATATTGCATGTGCAGAATTATCTACAGTAGGTTCCTTCTTGTCTCCAATCAAGTAGCCAATCTTGCCTTTTCCACGAATGTATATTCGTACAGATTAAGACCAACGAAGAAAATTTTCTGCATTCAACCGTATAGAAGTAACCTGAATGGAGTGGGATTCAGAGGTAGGATTACGAGTAGTAATAGGTTAAGTAGGGTGGCTGGAGGATTCTTTAATGGTAGACATAACTGTCTTAAACGAATGGCAGCTAGGGTTTATTCTTGTTCAGAGTGCTCTGATACCATGTAGAAAATAGAACCTAAACAGAGGAATAGGTATTACATACACCCTTTTCACTTTACATTGTTGTATAATATATAGACTGTATAAGTTTCTATTCTAGGCATCTACAACTGTACATGATAAGGTTCGGATTTGATTTAGATAATTACAGTTGTACATGATATGATCATAATTTGATTTAGGTAACTTATTGGACTCAAATATTCACCAAGAATATCTCTCAACAGGTATATGTGTAAATATATGAGTATCCTCTTACGAATGAAATATCTCACTTCCTAATATATGAAATATGGATCCCCATGATTTAAAGATTCAAATTGTTTCAAACTTTCCAAAAACTAAGACAAGAATATAACTCTAAATTAAATATAATTGTCAAGTAAATAAAAGTCAGCCTAATCTATGTTAATAACTGTAAAATAGCCTGTTGAACCTTTTGCGACTGACCTTTCAATACTTTTCCTATTCGATGGCATGCATAACATGTAAATAGCTAAAACATACATCATTCTTAATATTCAAGAATATAAAAATACAATCTTGAATAAACATACCTGAGCTTTGACCAATAAACTCAGTTGCTTTAATTACGTCACCAATATTCATCAACACATCCATTATATCCCTAAATATCATATGTTACCGAGTTAAAAACTATAACTTATACAACAATCACGAAAAGTAATGTTATGTAACAAGAAATTTAGCAGGAGAAAAAGTTTTTATATTGACCTTACGCTGCCTCTAAAATTGGAGAAAATAATAACTCTTGAGTTTTGAAAGCCCTTGGTTCCTGTAGCCATAACTATTGTATTAGATTACAAAATACATAACTCATATGAAATTGATGGAGATTCCAAAAACCCAACATTCTGTTCAGGAAATTGTTGACAATTGTACTCATGATTTTAGGTTTGATTTTTAAGAGTTAATTATGTACATTTTTTAAATTAATATTTGATATTATTTACTATTTAGTTAAGAATATTTATGTAATTATTTTTATATCAAGCTCATATATATAAATGAATAACAAGTGTGTTTGCAACCCTATTTTATTCAAATTCTTCCTTGTTCTAAAAACTTCATGGTTCAGAGTAATATTGCTAACGCCAATCGCAGCCTATATCTTTGCATATTTCAACCAAAGCCAATTCTTTTTTGAAGTCCAATAGTACTATGGACATGTCTGGTGAAAGAAGGAAGAATCTTTTAAGTCTGTGACTGATCATGCCACTCTTAATGACAATCTTTCTATACAAATCAGACCAATTAAACTAGATGGAATAAATTATCTTGCTTGGTCAGTTTATTCAAGCTAGAGGATTGCAAGGCTATATTAATCATAGAAAAATAAAATTAGATGAAACTAATCCTAGACACAACAAGTAGGACTCAAAAAACTCTCATGTCGTGGTTGATCAACTCAATGCAACCACAAGTTGCACGAGGTTATCTTCTCCTAGATACTGCTCAAAAGATTTAAGATGCAACTACCCAAACTTGCTCCCAAACAAGTAATGACTCCCAAATATATGAGCAGTGAAAAAAAGTTCATAAAACTAAAAAAGGTGAGATGCCTTAAGATGTGTTTTTGTTGGATACTTTGCTACTCAAAACGGATATAAATGCTATCATCCATCCATTAAAAGGTTTTATGTGAGGAGGGATGTCACTTTTCGTGAGGCAAAAGCATTCTTTCCTTCATATTTGTCATATCTTCAAAGGGACAATGATCATGTGAAAGCTAAGGTTTCTCCTGTTTAACATATTCTTGAGCCTACATATGTTGGTTAACAAGAGCATGGAAGAAATAATGATAAGATTTTTTACTCTATTTGAGGACCAAAAATTGATCTAGCAACTAGTATTATGTCTCAAAAAAAGGAGGATGTTGTCATAAATAATACTCTTTATAGCCAATTCAACATGGACTCAACTCTAGTGGAATTAAGTAATTCACCTCTTCCTAGTTTTAATTTATCAGCTGAAATTCCTTCCCATAATTCATGTGATAGTGATCTTGATATATTCCAATAACTGCTAGGAATGGAGTTAGATCATGTACTCTATATCCTATCTTTAACTTTGCTTCCTATGATGTACTATCCATTTCTTATAGAGCTTTCTTATCTTCCTTGCATTTCTTACAGGATTGATTAACAAGAAATATTTGCACTTGTTGCCAAGATGAATTTTGTAAGTCCTCTTATCTTGTGCAGCTAATCTTGGATGGAACCTTCAATAACCTTTGACATAGTTTCAAGGCAGACTAGAAGGGTCGAGTTCAAACCATGCTACCCTTATTATGTTAAAATTATAAACCTTAACACAAGGCATGTTAAAATATTATTCATAAGCAAAATTTAGGTTAAATTATGAAAATGTCCTATGAATTGAAATTTTTAATCCATAAGAAAAGGATAACTGCGCAACTTACGGAAATGTTCAACTGGGATTTCCAACATCTTTGATAATTTAGGACTAGGTGCACCATGGGACAAGCTTCGGTGCTTTAGAAGCTTTATTTCCCTAATAGTTTCATTTTTACCCATTAGTTTGGCAAAGGGCCTGTAGCAATTAAGGTTAGATAGCTTTAGCCAAAGTAAGTGAAAATAACTCCTATTCAATCTCAAACAATATAGACAAGAGAAAATACAAGTTTAGACTCGTATCTTGAGCACCAACTAATTAAATCTACTCTATTAAGTAAAACATTTATTTTGACGCTAACTTCTCTTAAGGCTCATAGAGTTGTTCACTAGCATAAGCTATGGCTTCTCAACTTAGAGTAAAGACAAAAAACATAAATCTGTAATTCCACAATCTTTGTTAACAAATCATTTATTATATCTCACCTTATCTCGTAGTACATAACAAAGCAATAAAACCTCATTTCAAGAAGCAAATTTTGGTTTTCATTCAAAAGCTAATTAATGTACCCTTTTGA
>JAOQML010139355.1:0-15835 GCA_027568935.1 Erythroxylum urbanii | reverse complement strand
ACACTGTACATGATCAAAATATTCTTTATAATAAAACTCAATGACATAAGAAGCATATTCGTTTACTCTTATATTTTCGGTATGTACCATCAAGACATCTTATACATAAAAGAAATTTCATCAGGTCACCAATTTATACTCATGCCAATAATACGTCAATCACAATTGATTCTGAACAATTCTTAAATATTCTAAGACTGTTCAAACATACTCGTCCATCATAGTTACCTTTTAAACATAATCACCTATACCATAATTCCATCTCGTTACTCTAATTCGTCTTATAATTTTAACTATAGTGATCATAGATTACCTCCCATACCATATCCAAATATGGATCTCATATGTACTCAATCACATTATTCACTAATATAACCATATGATCAAATGTATTCTCATAATAATTGGTCGACTTAACCTTGAGAACTTCTACATATATCACTATCATTTGTTTCATTTTCCATACGTATGTTCTTAGTCAATTTAAAAGCATAGTTGCATAGCCATCTGGAAATTATGATATCAAATTCACTATCACTATCTTATGCTGGATAATAACTCTTGTAGCATAGTCGTATAGCCATATGGAAATTCTGATATCAAATTCACTATCACTATCTTATGCTGGATAATAACTCTTATCTCACTAATTAAACAATCACTTTAAATTCCAAGTTCAACCTTTCAAATCCACTTTGCTTGTATACCTTAAATCTTGTCATTTCCACCCATGTCTCTATTTCTTTCTCTATCAATTCATGAAAATATTTTCACATCCATATCAATTCAAGTATATATCCACAACGAAATTTCATTACTATAATCGTTGACATAACCACAAAGACTAAATATATGTCTAACATATCGGACTACATAATATTTCTTATTTCTAAATATCAACAAACTTTCCTTATCTTACACTTTAACAAAACACCTTTCTTCTCATTGTTTCTAATAATCCAAACTCTTAACAAAAGTTCATACGTGCAACTCATGTGGTTGCAATTACTGGGATTCTATACTCATCAGTACCCTTCTCTAATGGTGAGGAATCAGGTGCAATATATTCTTGCAAAACTCCTTGTGTTCCTTTACGAGGTGACATTTTTACTACTTTAATAAGACATTATATTTTGGCTTATTTTCATTTTAAATATGATTTTTTACATGTATGCATGATATGCATGTCACTTAATGCAATCAATCAATTTAACAATGTAAACAATTAATCACATAGCATAACAATTCATCCTAATTTGCATTCTAAGCCTAGGAAAAACCTAAGCTCTGATACTAAAAAATGTTGGACCCTATTTTTGGAGCCCAACTATCTAGAATATCAAAAGACGTGAACGATAATCGTCTCATTAGGAACTCTGATACCAAACATGTTGGGACCTCTAGGTCGCTGTGCTTATCCGTAGGTAACAAATACGAATAGTCAATAAAGATCATGCGAGAGCAGAGCTGAAGGGTTCAACTTATAAAGAGAATTACAACGTGCACTGGCGAACTTCGCAGCAGTAATCAAATGTTCTCCGTGGCAAAACTATGGTAATATTTCCAAGGACCTTTCAAAAAAAGTTTTCCACAGCCAACTCTTGGCTTCGTCGCGGCGAAGTTCCCCAATTTAAACTTAAGCACCTCTTAAGAAAAATACGCCACGGCGATGGTTCAGATTCGCCGCGACAAAATTACCAAAATCAAATTAAAACACCATTCGGGAAAGGTTCACTACGGCCAACTTATGAATTCACCGCAGCAAAACATTCGAATAAGAGACCCAAACCCCAATATCCAGCACTACTTAATACATATACACATACAATTTCCTCCCAAAATCATAGCAATTCATCCAAAGACAACATAAACAACATAGAAACAAACCCAATTTTTTTTCAACTTCAGGTCATATTTTGAGACTCTTAAGGATAGAATTTAATTTGAAGTCTGCATGAAAAATATAGCCATAAGTCTCTAGTTTAATCTAAATTAAGAATCATCTTATTTGGATAACTTGAGGGCTAAAATACTAAAGCATATTCAATGAAAAATTTTTAGTCAATTATCTTCAAACTTTCCAGATTTGACACCTAACATAACTTGTTCAAGGATCACCTTTTCTACTTCTTTTATTCCGCATTCTCAACTCCATTGCAACCCAATATCATCCATCAAAATTATAGTCAATGATTGATCATGAACATTAATAACAGAACATACACATATATACCCATTCATCATCAACTTACTACATCCACTACCTTAATCTTATCTATCATTTCTAATTCAAGAATTCTTTTTTTCTTTTTTTATGCCGAATCGCCAACAATTTCTTATTTTAATAGTTCCCACTTCCATTAAAAGTTCGGTGTCTAATATATAGCCTCAAACATTTAACAATTTAGACTCGTAACGATGTTCATATCATCAATGAGGTAAATAATTCATCTATTGAGCATCGTTTAGATGAGCTAACATCTTTTGATAGAAAACTTGCAATCTTACATACACAGGCCATTCAACTGATGGGTGCCCAACCTTACAAGAAGGGAGCATGGTCGTGGAATATGTCATTACTACGGGAGGGAATTTTCTTGCCCAATACAACCCGTATTCCCATACATATAACCAAGGTTGGAAAGATCATCCAAACCTGAGTTATAAGGGAAATAAACATCATAATTTCCTCACAAATAGGTTACAAGGAGCACAATCATTCGAATCAAGGCCACAAGCCTCCTCTACCCCAGGTACATCATTATAAGATATGGTTAAGTTTATTACAACTAACACTTTACAATTCCAACAGGGTATGCAATAGTTTCAGCAGGAGACCATTTTTAAATTTTAAGAGGTGAATTTAAGCATTTATAATAGCTTGAGGACCCTAAAAGAATCACTTAAAGGATGGTTAATGAAGAAGACATTGAGAAGGAGCTCGAAGAAGAAAAGGATATACCATCAAGCTCAAAGGTAAATGTTAAATCCCCAATTATTGAAAGGACTAATCCTCTACATTTTCCTAGCAAGTTAGCAAAGTTAAATAAGGAGTATAAGGATAAAGAGATCTGAGAGACCTGTCAGAAGGTTGAGGTGAATATCACACTATTAAAAGTAATTAAGCAAGTGTCAAAGTATGCGAAATGCCTCAAGGAATTGTGTACGAACAAGAAGAAGTTAAGAGGTAATGAAATGATTAGGATAAGTGAAACTATTTCTACAGTTTTTTAAAAGAAAATACCTCCTAAGAGTCAGGACCCAGGCATGTTTACTATTCCTTGCAAAACTAGTAACACTGAGATTAAACAGGCCATGTTAGATTTAGGAGTATCGATTAATGTTATGCCCCGCTCCATATATGCTTCTTTAAATTTAAGGTTATTAAAAGAAACTAGTTTTACCGTACAATTCGCTGATCATTCTAGTGTTTACCTAGATATGGTGATTAAGGATGTGCTTGTGTAAGTAAATGAACTAATATTTCCTACTAACTTTTATATGATTGAGATGAATGATGAAAATTCCCATGAACCAATATCTATCCTACTAGGGATGCAATTTCTCAACATGTCCCAAACTAAGATAGATGTTCGTGAGGGTACTCTCATGATAGAATTTGATGGGGAAGTTACTTATCTCAATATTTTTTTATGTTACTAAGAACCTCCATAATGAACACTTTGCTTTTGTAATTAATGTGATTGACCTTTCAATACAAGAAGATTGTAAGTGGTAGCATATAAATAAACAAGAAGAAGTTTCAATAGAAGAGAAGACCAAAGCTTTTAATGTCTCATCAAAACACTTTATCATTGGTCAAAAATTGCTTCTTGATTGTGCTAAATGTAAACTATTTCCAAATAAATTTCTTCTTTATTGGGTCAATCCTTTTGTGATAACTAATGTCTTTTCTTATGGTGTAGTAGAGATTAAAAGCTTCAAAATAGGAAGACATTGCATGTAAGTGGTCATTGACTCAAGCCTTGTCTGAATAATGGTTAAGTAGAAAATGCCAAAGTTGTGATTCCTAGAGATCAAAAATTCATAACTTGATAAGGATAACATGGAGTTAAGCCAACGACAATAAACAAAAACTCTACTTGGGAGGCAACCTTAGGGAAGTTTATTTCAAGTTATTTACATTTTTACAATTGTGTTTTTTGTTAAATGCTCCATTTCTTACATTTGATGTTACATTGTGGACAATGTAAGTTTTAAGTGTAGGGGTAGGGATCTTAGTTTCTGAGCACATTTATAAGCTTGTTTGTTGCTTATGTGTGTTTCTTAGGTGTTTTTCAAAATCAATCAAACAAAGAAACATTTTCTCTTTTTCTATTGCTTTTAAGACTATATAGTCATAATTAGAGAATGAATTGACTAGAAAATTTTATGACAACATAAGCATGTACTTTACTCTTGTGATTGGTCAATATATATTATCTTTAGAAAAGTTGTGACTAGTGGTAGATGCAAGCCAACGAGATTTTGAGCCTTTATAAACTGACACATTCATATTAACCTCATTGTCTTTTGCTTATGTGTGACCTTTATGACATGTACATCTTAACTTTTATTTGATTTTCTATTTAAGACCACACTTTTATTACATGCATTAACATGGAAATGATATAGGCATTCATTGTTTCATAAGCTATATTAGCTAAATAGCCTATCTATTGATATGATTTTTGCATTTGATAAGCCCTCTTGAGCTTTATTTGCCCTTACTTTTTACGCTAACCACATTACATGCCTTAAACCTAACCAAATGTCTTACGCTAAAATTAAAGCTGGTGGAGCATTTTTTGATTGTTGATGTTGTGGATGTACAAAAGTGTAAGTGTAGGGGTGTGCACATGTAGAGGATGGTTATAATTGTTGGAATGTCATTTTTTTCTCTTATTAATGAATTCCAATAATGATGTAGCTTCTTTCAATTTTTATATTAAAAAAGAAAAATATGAAAGAGAAAGAGAAAAGTTAAAAAATGGGCGAAAAGAAAAAGAAAAAAGTATTTAAATAAAAGCATCAAGGAGGACTTGCATTTGTTTTGCAAAGAGATTTGTGATTAGTTTTTCCTCCTAAAATTTTATGGAATGGGTGATTTGAGAATAAAGTATACGAGGTAGACGTTGTTTTAAAGGATCACCACTTATGGTTATAATGTATTATTTGTAATAAATTGTATAAGTGATTCCTTCCAATTCCTTATGCTTTATGTGGTTTGTGGTGTAAGAGCTTGAATCTAAAATGTGGAATATAGTTTTTGCATTCATCATATCTTATATATACAGTTTTTAGTGAATGTTCATTTTTACGCTTGATGTTGCATTAAGTGTTACTTTTGCTTCATTAGCTTTGATGGCTTTTGCATCATATTATCCAAATACATTTCACTTTAACCTTTCAATATATTACAACCTTAAAAATTCCTTTGATTCATGATTATGCATGTGAATCCTAGTGGTGGAGAAATGAAATGATATCCAAAGTTGTAGAATGTCTTGATTATGAATGATGTTTAAGTATACTCATGAATTTATCATATTTAAACACATTTTAATCAAAATTTACCCCTAGATTGCTCAGTTTCTGAAGGTGATGATTGTTGATTGATCATTAGTAGAGGAATTTAATGTTTAGTTCTTACCATGGTTTTGAAAATTATTTTCTCTTTTCTTATGACTATCAATTCTTAGGAAATATGGAAAATAAGTAAGTGTTTTGGTTTGCAACTTTGATTTTATTGTTTTTCCCAAGGATGGTCAAAGGCTAAGGATAGAGGAACTTGACGTGTGCTTGATTGTTTATACTTTTACTCTATGAAATTTATTGATTAATGCTTTGAAATGCTTAAGACATTAGCACATTCCTTGAGTCAACATTTTGATTTTTGATCTCAATTGTCCTTATGGAACAAGAAGGAGATGAATTAGAGTGAGGATTGGACAAGAAATTACAATAAGACAATAATTTAGCAAAACCTAGGAGATACACAGTTGTTTATATACTTATACGGCTGTGTATACATTCAGAAGTGTGTATCTAATTGTGTATCTTCATGAGTTTCACATTTTTTTAACTTATACAATTTGATAAACGGCCAAGTATTAAACCATTTATACACCCAAAAACTTAAATTTATATAAATTGAACATTTGGATGGCAAAATGGGGGAGAATCATTTTAAGACTTAGTGAAGGGGTAGAACACTTATTATTTAGAGACCAATGGAGGGCTAAACTTCTCTATTCTAGTTTGGAGGTGAAATCGACATCGAGGATCGCATTTAAGCATATCATCATTGTGTATCATTGTTCTATCTCTCTTAGGTATTGTTTACATTATTCTATTTCTATTGATTTGGGTATTCATGTATGTGTTGGGCGAGTCATAGTTGCATGCATCCATGCATGTGGATGTAACGAAAGTGTCGGAATCAAGATTCTGACACCGTGATAACCTAAAAACCACAAGATCATATATGTATGCAAGGATATGTAAAGAACATGAAATATAAAAGCATTTTTACCTTTGTTTCTCCTCCTTTCTTGTTTCTTCTCCTTGTTTCAGTTGTTTCAAACACCAAACCCTTCCTTGATCACCCAAGAACATGCAAAGAAGGAAGATGAAACAATGTGTAAGGGTTTTAGAACAGTAAACTTAATGAATTCAAGAAGATGTTCAAATGGGTGATAGTTCAAGGTTATCTTGCATGCATGTTAATTTATACAACAATTGCATAACTTGTATGAAGATAACTTAAGAACTTTTCCCACTAGATTGACTATGTCACATCTAGCCCAAGTGATGTTAGTTCTTGTCCTAATTTCTCATTACTCTTATGTGTCATTGAAGACTCTCTTCATGACATATAACTGCTCTGTCCTGAGACTCCCAAGTAATGACCTTGACAAAAGGTCGTAGGCATCATCTCCTTCTATTATGAGTGGGGAATCCTTTATTGGCTACCCAATTACCTTCGAATACCAATAGTTATACCCAATCACCACCCTAAAAGCGACCTCATTTTGAGGTAACAAGAGATGATGTCAAAGCATAGGATTCGTATCCAAGATGTCCTTGAATACCTCAAGTCTAAGGATATTTGTACCATTGCTATGATAAGATTAATTATTGACATTTGATAGATCATCCATATGATAATCTTATAATAGGTCATCCAATGAACTTACTACCCT
Organism: Erythroxylum urbanii; assembly: GCA_027568935.1. NCBI lineage: Eukaryota > Viridiplantae > Streptophyta > Magnoliopsida > Malpighiales > Erythroxylaceae > Erythroxylum > Erythroxylum urbanii. The sequence goes on along the minus strand of JAOQML010139355.1, from coordinate 8,630 downwards.
TAGTAAGTATCCACATATTAACTCTAAACAACTCATGCTTACAGTTTGTGAGATCCACTGCTTGATCAAATCAAGGAGTATAATATGTGCTAGTCTGTCTGCATTCATAATGTCCTATCTTGTTAATCCTATGACTAGGGATTATTTAGATACTAATATAATTGCACATGTAGGAATCTCATTATCATGATCCCATCATGATTTCCTCCATGCTATGTTTTGTATCATGGACTTCATTAATTTGATTTAAGATCAATATCAATTCATATATAAATGAATATTAAATTAATAAAAGATGCCTTTCAGTTTATTAATCAAAATAAAGTTTGTACAAAAGTGTTAAAAGTGATTGCCTTTAGAGCACTACTCTAACAGTATGGATAATTAATATTCTAGTTATCATTTAATTATTTATGTATGAACCCATTGCTAAAATCATAAATACAATATGTAATCGTTGTGTTATAGATTCATTTGTTGCAACTAATGGTGTTAAATCATTACGTATAACATAACATAGGTTAAATGACCCAAGCTTGTGTGATTATTGCCTAGATTAATCTGTTGTCCATATTTGTAATGCGACTGTTCAATTAAATCTAGAGAGCTTGTTCTAGGTTGTTCGATGGTTAAGTTTAGTTTAAAAGCTTGTTTTAATTAAACATTATATAAGAGAAAATCGAGGTTAATAGAGCTTGTTGTTAATCAATGATCAATAGTTCTAAGGGAGGTATGCAAACAATATGACAATGACATATGTTTAATTATGTGTAGACTGAGATTAAACCGAGAACTAGATCCTAAACACATTCATCACTTTCATAATTTTTAATTGTTTACTTTAATTTAATTTTGTTAGTTTAATTTCATTTTATTTTGTTATTCAAAACTAAATCAAACCCCCTATATCCTAAATACTATTTTCATTCATTATAACAGCCTTACATAAACTCTTTGTGGGATCAACCTAGACTCATCATTAGCTATAGTTTTAAGTTTAGTTATTTTGTGTAGTGTTACGATGCACTACTAATATTAAGATTGTATCTGTTTACTTCAAAGGTATAAAAAAATCAACTCTTGGCAAAACATTTTCATGCAGGTAAATTAATACTCATTTTCATACACATTGGAGTTCCCATTTATCTTTACTTAGAAGGACCACTAAGAAGCCGGTGAAATTTATTAAGACTTCTTATAGACAAAATATGCTAATAATTTTAAAGGGACAAAAATCAAATAAGATAAGCTTTGTTGGAGTAAATAGGAAGGGGCTGGGGCTTACTTCATTATAGATGAGTCAAACTATGTTAGTAGCAAAAAGAATTTAGAGATTGTTCAATGATAAAGAATCCCTTTGGTCTAAGCGGATAAATGAATTTTATCTTAAGCATTATAGTTTTTGTTAGATTGAATAGAGGAAAGAATAATCCTGGAACTTCATTGAAATGCTTAAAAAAAGGTAAATCATCTATCCCATCATTAAAACACATATTAGGAATGACCATTCAAGTTAGTTTTGGTTTGACAATTAGGCATTACAGAGCCCTTTAATCCTAATGGAGAGGTTTCATCTCTTACTACTAGAATCCCTATTCAGTCTTAGGTTAAGGACATTATCCAGTATGGAAATTGGTTTGTTAATTTTAGGGAAAGTAAAAGAGTTAAATTCTACCAACCTGATATTTCCCCAACTCTTCAAGAGGAGATAGTATGCATTGGTTAACAAAAAAGAAAGAGATTTTACTAGTCAAACTTGCCTTAAATACATAAGACAATAGCAACTTAAGGTTTAACTGGTTTAACATTGCTCTAGAAAGGAGCTTGAATACCTAAGGCATCTTTTGTTACCTGGATTGCTGCAAGACACAGACTGAAAACTAAGGATACATTGATAGGAGCTAATGATCGGTTATGCATATTTTATAATTTACATTTTGAATTAATCAATCATTTATTTTTTTCAATATGATTACATAAGAGTTATTTGGAGCATAATTCTATATATGATGGGGTTACATTGTCCTTACCAGGAGTGGCTAAATATACTTGCTTGGGCTGATAAGTTATGCAAAATAAAGAGAAGAGATCATCTAGACATCAGTCTAGCTATAACTTGGTCAGTTTATTCCATTTGGAGGGAAAGGAATAAGAGGATGTTCAAGAACTATAAAAGGGATAAACATGAGTTAGCTCACAAAGTATGTTGCTAGATAAGGGAAACCTTGAAGTTGGAGTTTGGATGAAAATTGAAAAGGTTGAACTAATGTAAATTGACTTGTATTTGTTACTCTTGCAATGAGTTTAGTTGTACTTATTTCTTTAATAGTTAAGTTCTACAATTATATATTTTATGCTCATTTTTTAAGAAAAGTTAAATTAAATTAAGCCATAAAAGGAAAACATAACCAGTACTAATACAATCACCTTGTAAATACAAGAGATAGATACACTAACACTATAAGATTACAACTGATGCATATTTAAAGCAATTACAACTCAAGGCAAGTGTTTATACTCTCCATTCATGGTTGAGATAATGTAAATCTAAATCCTTGTGTCTATGGTTGCTAATTTGAGCTCTAATCCATTGAAATAGATATGTGTTGAAATGCTCAATGGTAAGGCATTTGTTATGAAATATTATGTTATTGCTGTCATCCTAAACCACTGAGATCAGGAAAGAAAGAGGGATGCAAAAAAATCATTTGATAGTTTTATTCTAAAATCCCATATCAGTGTACTAAAGCTTAATTTAGCTTAAAACCTCTGGAAATTCCCTTAACCAACACTTTACATCAATGATTTCTAGGAATCTCTAACATAATTGCATCTAAAGAAAAGAAGGTATAAGGTTTCCTCATCACTTCTGCAGAGACAACACCAACTAGTAAGGTAAGTAAGCCTTGAAATCTTGTCAACAGTAGGTAACTTATTAGTATTACAAACCAAAGCATTGTTGATGCTCATGGCTAATGATGATTGGACTAGACCATTTTTGTCCAGGGAAGAATTGGTAGGTTGTTAGCAAATACTTTCATATAAGACAGATTGATGAACACGCCATTAGTAGTATGTTTACGTATAATAATATCATTATCCAAGTTAAAACTAATCTATAGGATTTTATTCTTTACAGATGACGAGATTAGGGCACTTCTAATTAGATCCTTTCTTGTAAGAGCTTGAGCTACTGTTTCTTGTTGTTGTATAAGAGGTTTTGAAGCCTCAGTTTGATTCAAGTCTTTCGGAGGTCCTATTGACAACCAGTTTTCAAACTATGAAGAAGTATATTCCCCACTGTCAATAAGATTCATAAAGTAAGGCCTCAAATTTCCTCTCAACTTAAGAACAACTTTGAAAGTGGTAGCGGACATATTATCTCAGATGAAGCTCTAAAGGTTCTTACTTTTAATGAAATATATATATATCCATCTACACCACAAAGCCTCCTTTTCATGTCTCCAATGCCTTTTAGAAAGTAATAACGAATTGAAAGTTTGAGAGAAATTATAGTGATTCTACTATAACTGTTTAGTAAACAAAAATCCTTCCATCTCATCTTTAATTTGCAAGGGTTTCCTTTGTAGCTAGTCTATAGGAAACTATTTAAAATTCTATCAATTGCTTTAATAACCTTTATTGGGAAAGCAACGTAAGTGGTCGAATAGATATTGATAGAGTTTAAAATAGATATACTGAGTTAAGCCCCTCAATAATGGAGAGATTCCTAACATTCCGTGAAGCAATTCTATGATTGATCTTATCAATTAGGCAAGTATAATCCATAAATTTGAATATGGAATCTAAGAAAGGAACACCAAGATGTATCACTGGAAGCTTCTGAACATTAAAAACCATAACAAGGACCAAGATGGAATCTAGATTAATAGCTTTATGAGATAAGAATAACCCACTTTTAGAGCAATTTACTTAGAAATCAGACATCTTGTTGAACATTTTAAGGGCTTTCATAAGAGCTAAGATAGAAGTAGGGTTAGCTTTGGAGAGTAAAATAAAGCATCAACAAAGTAAACATGACACAATTTAACCCATTTACATTTGGAATGAAATTTAATGCCCTTGATACTCTCCACCACTTTCCGTAGTAGTCTACTAAACACCTTCATCACCAAACCAAAGAGGTAAGGTGATATAGGATCACCTTGCCTGATACCTTTACTGTTTTTAAGCATCTTTGTAGGTTGATCATTTATAAAGATATTATAATAAGGAGATGAGATACATTGTGTGATCCACAAGATAAAGTTATTTAGGAAATCCATAGCTGCTAGAATATTAGTGATGAAGCCCTAATCTACACAATCATAGACTTTTTAAAGATTGATTTTTAAATAATAATTAACTCCTCCATTCTTCTTTGTATGTGTCCTGATCGACTCCTAAAGTATCATAATATTATCCCTAATAGCCCTTCTAAGTATATATGCACCCTGTGATTCACCAAGCACCTTTCTTAATCTTTAAGCTAAGATTTAGGGATTCATTTTATAAATGGAGTTGCAATAAGATATAGGGAGAAAATATGAGAAATGATTAAGTTCCCCACTTTAGGGACTAGAGTAATAAAGTTATTGTTAATCTCTGTTAACATTGATCCCCTATTAAATAATTACATGACAACATCTGATACTAAACTCCTTATGAGTGGCCAGGTTTGCGAGAAAAAATACACATTGAAACCATCAGCAACCTTGTAAAATCTATTTCACAAAAGAATGAGCTTTAATAGGTTTGTTCATGAATTTAGAAATATAGCTAAAAGCACCTTCAATCAATTTTGCATGTGAATTAAGGTTAGAGTCATTGAACTCTAATGAAACAATTATATTAGCAACCCTTCAAGCAATGATAAATTTATAGTAAAAAGTATTTCTCTCCCCTTTCTTCACCCATTCTAATCTTGACCTTTTCTTCATAAGTGAATAATCATACCATAATGCCTTGCAAAAATTGTATAGACCATTCTTCTCAAATTCCTATAGCTGACTAAATTCAGGGTTATTGTAGACTTGTTGTTAAATGGAGTCCAAGTGACCTTTTGCAGTGTTTGTAAGGTGATGTGTATTGCTAATGTTTTCTTTAGAAAGGGTCTTCAATTCTATTCTAATAATGCTCAACTTCCTAGATAAAATGTGTTTTTTAATACTAAATATCCTTGTTATCAATGTTTTCCATCTTCAAAACCTGCAACATCGTGTAAGAAATTGTTGGACCTGAATGGTTTTCTAAGATTGACATCTTCAGTTTGAGTCAAAACTGGACTATAGCCTGGTAAGTTGTCACAAGGTAAGTTGGAGAAGCAGTTAGGAAATTTCATTATCCATTAAGTATTTACCATGTTTTGATCCAGCTATTTCCTTATGGAAATCTCACCTTGCTGTCTATTATTCTAGGTAAAGAAGCAACCTCCAACTGGAATATCTATTAATTGTGCTACCTCAATATATTTTTTGAGATTTGAGCATAGTGATGCCATTGATCTATGATCTTCAGGCTCATCAATTTTAAGAAAATAATTGAAGTCCCCGGTAATAATCTAGGGGATGTTAATGGAGTATGAAATATCCTTGATACGATTCCAAAGAAATGCTTTTTGATAGTAGTTGTTATTTGTATAAACAAAATAGATATAAACAAGTTGATTATAATACCTATCTGAGTTTGCAAATAGATCATTTGGTCAGTAACAATTCTAGGACACACCGAAACAACCTTGTAATCTTAAATAACATTTTTCTTGCTATTGGGATGAGTATTGTGATTAGTGATTTCACACCATTAAGCTAGAAAATTTTTCATTAAGTTATCACTATTTTCTCTTATTCTAGTCTCCAAAATATCAGCTACTTACACCTTATCTATATAATTATATTCCTTATAAGTAGTTTTTTAGTGGGACATTTACCCCTCTCACATTATTAGTTAAAATGGTAATTTAACAGGCTCCATGGATGGAGTCTTCTTTATTTCTACTTGATCTTCCTTTAGATACCATTTCAAAGTCCTTGCTACCATTTTCATATTAATTACGTCTTGCACTTGGAGCTTCATGGTTATTAATCTCATAATTATCAATTAGTTCTTCTGTTGGAGTCATTGCAAACACTGTTTGTTCAGAAATCTCCTTAGTGTAAGTTGTGGTTGAAATTATAGCCTCACCCTCTTTAATTATAGTAACAACTTCATTACAAACTGTATCAATAAATAAGTTAGGTACTTGAACAACAGTACCCTATTCAAATATTCATTCTTGTCCTGACTTGGTGAGTTATTAGTTTTATCTTAATGATGGTCAATTCCTAAGTGTTTTTGATAAGTTCTAGTGATAAAGACCTTACATAATGGCTTCCAAGATTTCTTTATAGGAGTATGAGGTTTTTAAGCATAGGAGACACTTAGCTAATCTTCAATAGGTTCAAGTTCCTCATTGAACTTGAAGAAAGGGATGGACTTAGGAAAATCAATCACTGAATTAACCAAAATGTATATTCTTGAAAAATTGACTATTTTAGTCTTTGCAGTAACTTCATCTATCAAAATTGGTTCACCAACGTAGCTGGCAAGAGGACTCAAACCACTTGTATTCTAGTACTCTAGTGGAATACTATAGATTCATATCCAAATAGGGATGTTTTCTAATTTGATCTCTATTAAATTAAGCCCAGGACTTCCCATCTGAAGTAATAGAGATTAACCATTCTATCTAGGAAAAATCCAATAATGGTATAACTTTATTTGTTTGCTCTAGCTTTTAGAATATCCAATGGTGGAGAAATAATTCTTTGGTTAGCCATCTCACTAGGAGGAAAATAGTTAGTTTCAATTTTGGTTTAGGATCACCAGCTACTTGAACCCAAGATTTAAGAATAGGATGGAATGAGTCTGCATTCTAACCAGAATCAGGGGATATGTCAGAAGAATTCAGGGGGAAAGAAGTTTTTGCATTTTGAGGAAATTTGGAATTCAATGCCAGGAAGTTATTGTCCATTGGACAAAACATAGAAATAGGCTTAAAAGGTGATCTGAAGAAGGTAAGTCTAAGAAGAATGCTTATGGATAATCTACAAAGTAGTTTAGATACAAAAAAAGTAGCAAACAAAGGAAAGCTATGAGGGGTAAGATAGGTATAAGAGTATAGCAGGGGGAGTTTGCCAAAAGGATGAAAGTCAAAACAAAGGAGATAAGCAAGGAGAATAGGTATAGAAACAAATAAGGAGAAGGGTGGGAATGATAGGAAATCAAAAGATGAAGATCAAGAGCAAGCATAGTTGGAAAAGAAGAAGCATGAATAGAAATAGTAAGAGTCAATCTGGGAGTGCACTGTAGCTAGAAAGAAAGCCATTTTCTTTCATTTTAAGACATAATGAATCTTTCATTTTTCAAAAAAAGAAAGATTTAATAATTATGAAGATATTTTCTTTATCTTTTGTTTTTCTTTATTATTGTTTATTTTTTCCTTTTTTATAAACTAATTGGGATATAGATCTAGGGTAGATGGACCTTAGGATTTGATGTCTGGAACTTATGCTTGTACTTGATAGAATTCTTAGTTTTCTTGAGATTTGTTCTTGTTCTTATATTGTGTTAAATTAAGGGAACAAAAGTTGAAGATTTAATAATTAGATGTATATATTAAGATGGAGAGAGATATGTACTGTTGGAACCCCACCCTGGCGAGTCACGTACCCGACGTCCTACATGACATCTGGATGCGCATCCCACAAGGGAGGAATTCTCCACCAGGTCAAACCTCAAAAACAAACTCATTTCACTTACCCGATCAGAAATAATGGTAGGCCATAATCACTTCGATTTAATCCATAAATTTTGAAAATAATATAAAAAATTATAAATTGCATAGAAAGGTAGAAAAATGTCTTATAAAACCAAAGCTTCAAAAATCAGGTCAATCGGAGGTCGAAAGAAAAAGTTATGGCCAAAAGAGCGGAGAGAGGTCAAAAAAAATCCGAAAGGAAAAATCAGAAAATTGATATAGGCCGCGTCGCACTACGACTGTCTCGCGGCCGCGAGAGGCGCGGCTGAACCTCGGGATTCTGAGGCGTGCACTGGATGCGTGCGCTCGCGACTGCCTCACGATTGCAAGGCGCGCGCATCTCGCTACTGCCTCACGATCGCAAGGCAGTCGCGATCATGCGCGAGTGCGAGGCCAACCCTGGATTGGCTCAAAACGATAGTCCATCTTCAAACGTCCATAACTTCTTACTCATAACTCCGAAATTTGTAAATTTGGTATCAATAAAACGTTAAAAGGAAAATATACAACTTCCATGAAGGATGAAAAAACCTATTTGGTTTCTAAGAGCATTAAAAACCTCTTTAAAGAGACTGCTTGTTAAAAACATCTTAAACAACATCAGAATTTCTAAAGACCATAACTTTCCACTCTATGGGCCAAAAATCTCATACTTCATATCATCAGAAAGATAAAAAGACATTCCACAACTTTCATGAAGACCATAAGAACAATTTCAAACTTTATAAGGGTCAAAAATTTACTCAAACTTTCTTCCCAGAAACTTGCAATTTGACAGCACCTGCACCAAACTTCAACAACCCACATCTTTCAACTCCCACATCCAAAAACA
>JAOQML010139354.1:0-30718 GCA_027568935.1 Erythroxylum urbanii | reverse complement strand
AATTCTTAATTTCATATGTCTAAGTTTCCATTGCCATTGGACAACAAATTTCACTACTGGATAACCCCTAACTGTCATTTGACAATTTTTCGGGTCCGGAAACAATTCCAGAAAATTTCTGAAAAATTCCTATAATTCTCTAAAATTAGGAAAACCCTAATAAACCTCTTCAATTTCAATTCTAAATCACTTAAGACACTTTTTCTATATCACTCAATTATTCAAAATAAAAAACCGGGAAAATGTCATGCATGCATGTACATTCATTTTATGTGCAAATATTCACTATTTATTATTCAGGTGCATATATGAATGCATGAATATGTCAAAAACACTTTAAAAAATCCTAACCCATTCCAAATTGACCAAAATGCCCTTTCCAATTGGTGAGGGGATGTTACAATGAATAAGGACTCAATGAAAGAAAGAGAAAATGAGAGAAGGAGGGCCTTTTCTTGGCACCAACTGTGATAAAAATGAAGGGAGTCACTTTCATTTTATATATCAAAAAAGAATTATGAAGAAGCATTTAGTTGTTAAATGAAATTTTCATGTTTATGTTGGCATTGATGCTTGAATTAATGGTTTATACTATAAATTGGTGTTGAATAAATTATAGTTTCATACTTTTTATCCCCATAATTAAGATCAAGTATTGGTGTTGTTATCATAACTCAATGCAAGTAATGGAGGTCAAGATATTCAAATCTAATTACAGTGAGGATGGTGTTAATAGGAACTTGTGTGGGGCACTAGTGGGTTGTAGCATGTTGTTTGTACTGATATTGTAAAAGATTATTAGTGTGGGCACATGTCTTATAGAAGGTGTTGGTGTATTTTAGTTTAGAATAAAATGAAAAAGTTTAATAGACTACATATTATATCTCTTGTGCAAAAGAATGATCAAGACAACTAAACAAGTAAGAAAAACATTATGTTTATCTATTCTTGAATGTAGAATTGGTTTTTCTTATTATACGTTGTTATGAAGTTCAATTATAAGGATGGAATAACATTTTGAGTATGTAAATATGATGATGAACAATGCGACCATTGTGGAATTTACCTATGTTGTTGTTTGAAATTTTAGTATAGGGACTGAAACCCTAAATCATCAATTATGGTAGTTCCATATTTGTAGGCTTTGTGAACCCTAGATAATTTGTTATGTTTAGGGATGGCATTAAGCCAAGCCGGGCCCAGGCTGTTACTAGACCGGCCTGACCTACGGACTGGAACTCAGCCCGACCTTATGTTTTTTAAAAAAAATTAAAAAACGACATCGTTTTTGACAATCGAAGTCATTTTGTATGGTCGATCCAAGTAGTTTTGGCCCATGGTCCTGTCAACCTAGGCAGAGGTCAGGCCAGGTCGGGCCAATATTGCATTCTAGGCTATGTTTGGTTTATGGTTATATATTTTTGTTAATTTTATACGACTTTTAGTGGAAGGAGTTGGTCAAGATTTGAAAGCAATTACATAATCGGTTAATGTCAAAGGATTTCAACTACTTGTGCCATCTATACCTACCTTTTATAAACCAAACATTAAATTAAAACACACCCTTTATCTCAATTTTAGGCATATATATATATATATATATATATATAGGTATGTATGTATATTACATTTTATTAGTAGTTAAGCTAGTGAAAATGAGTTTTAATTATAAGAAGGTATACTTATATTTTATTTAACATGACTTCAGGTTACATTAATTAAGATTCTTCATATATTGTTCAATACTGACTCGTGTCACAAACCATGAAATCAAACAAAGCATATATGTCTCAAATGCAATAAAAGGTTAAAGACAAGTCATATATGCTAACGGGAACACATTTGTCCAATATAAATGACAATAAAAAGCAAGAATTTTATACAATGAGATGAAAAGTTCTAAAATAAAAACACCACTAGGGATATTTCCTAGCTTTTCTAGTATAAAATTGTACATTTCTAAACTCAATATAAGTAACAAATTAGGTCAACAGTGACCTGAAAAACTATCCCTCCACCATGTACTTCATAATTAGAAGCATAATTAACACAAGCATAATATATGGATATAAGAGTTAAAGTTTAGTAAGATGAGTAGGTGATAAGTTATGCTCATGAATTTCTTCAACAAGCTAAATACTAGCCTTAGCTTTACAAGGATGCATCATTAAAGCCATAGGTAAATGCTTGTCATTGTCAACAAGTCTAATTTCATCCCATTACTTTGAGAAGAATGTCTATAAGATGATGCAATGGCTTCCCATAAATTTTCTTAATAGATTGTCCTAATCTTACCTAAAAAAAGCAATCATAAGATGGCATTGAGTTGGAATTAGGATCAATTCCATATATTCTTAATACATTTATTTCCTTCTTATTATCAACTCTAGAAAGTAAAGAATGGAACTTTTCTTTTGCAAAGTAAGAATCAATGATAACACATTTGAATATTACTTATATTTAACGAAAGTTAGAGTTTGTACCGTTTGATATAAAAATTTTAACATGTCTTTTGTCTAAACTAATTTTCAAGGAAAAGGGGAGCATAAAGTTTCTTCTATTATTAGTTTTAGACGTCCTTGAATAATATAACTATATATTCAAGGTTTTAATTTTTGAGGGATCCACTTTAGTCACCTTTGATTTAATATAACATACTACAAAAGATACCATATAATAATGCACACAATACCAGTGCTCACAACACCTAATACCACAACAACATATACAAAATTTAAGATTTAATTAATGCCCAAAATTTAATATGAAAATACCATGAATAAATACAATAAATACCATTCCTTAAAACAAAGTATATTAGTACTAAGTATATCTAGTATCATAAATATGTATAAAAATACCACTATAAAATTGAAAATACCATATATAATTTTAAAACATCAATATAGTTTTCAATATGGCTTGGTTTATGATGCTCATTTACATGACCTTATCACATGGCTTGGTTTCCTTCAAGAATGCAGTCAAATAAAAATTTTAATTATTTTTGGGTAATTGGAAAGCAAAATGCATTAAAGTTTTACATTATGAAAGGGAAGGAAGTTGAATAGGAAAATGGAAAAGTATAGAAATAAATGGCCTATTTGGATGAGAATGAATTTGTAGTAAGGAAACAAAATCTTGAGGCAATCGATACCATAATTTAGTAGAAAATAAAATCTTTCATAAAGGAACCACATATATTGGACTTAAAGTAGTTACTATTTCACCTTTAATTTTCTTTTTTGGATGATAACATAAAATTATTGGTGTTTATTACAGTTGGATTGACTAATGAATATAAAGAAAAATTGCTAAAGGTGTTCAGTGAGCATAAGAAGGCATCAACGTGGAAAATTTCAAATGTTAATGGAAATAATAATTTCACATAAAAAATCCTTGTGAAAAAAGAACAAAAAATTATGATACAACCTCAAGTCCAAATATAAAGGACCTTATCAAAGATAAAGTGAACAAATTACATAACTCAAGTATGATTTAACCATTTTTTGTTAACTCTTAAATGTGTTATGCGTAGATGGCTCTTGAGAAAAAGGTAAGAAAATTTTCCCTAGTAAGAAGAATATATTGATCTTGATGAGAATGGTCATATTTTAGAGGATACACGTTGACTATATAAGGTTAAATGTTGTTGTGTATAAAGATGTTCATTGATAAAATGTTAGAGAGACTCTTTGGGCATGTTCAATTGCTTCTTAAATGGATACTCATGTTACTTTCAAATTTTAATTGCACTTGAGGAGTAGGAAATTGCAATTTTTACATGTCCATAGGGAACATTTTCATATTGGAGAATGCCTTTTGGGTTGTACAATACACCTTCAACATTTCAAAGTTGTATGATGGCCATCTTTGAAGATATGATGGAAGAAATCATGGAGGTCTTTGTGGGTGATTTTTTTTATTTTTGGTGATTCATATGACTAAATTTCCTATAATTTAGAATGGGTATTAAAAAGGTGCAAATAGAGCAATCTTATGCTAAATTAAAAAAATGTCATTTTATAGTATAAGAGAGCGTGTTAAAACACAAGCTTTCTCATAGAGGGATTAAAGTTGGTAGGCAAAGGTTAAAGCTATTACAAAGCTACCTTCATTAACATTGACAAAGGCCATCTGGAGTTTTCTTAAACATGCATAATTTTATAGATGTTTTATTAGGGCTTTCTCTAAGATAGTGATGTTTATAAAATATAAACATTTTCTTAGTATTTTTTATATTTTCCACCTAAATTACCTTGGTCTAATTAGTTTTATCTCTTCTTTTAGGTAGTTGTGGAAGATATTCTTGAGAAATTACATAATCAAGAATTAAAGAAGATTATAAGTAAAAATATAAAGAAGAAATATTTTTGGCTGAATATGGACTGACTTGATCGTGTGCTAGCTTAGGTTTCTCTTGAAGAACCTAGAGATAAAGACATAGTTTGATACATTAGGTTGAAGAGAGGATGTATGACAGAGAGAAAGCTTTCTATGGCTACACGATCATATCTTAGCTGATATCCTCCATATAAGTTACAAAAATTTATATAGTCTAAGACATAATTGTTTTTTTAGATTGTATTTGCGGTAGATAGAATTTGTAGAAGGTGGAAAAAATTAGGGTTCAAAAGAATTTTTACTTTTCTTTTGTTACATTATTTAGTATTTATTATGTTTAGCAACTGCTTACTGAAGGACAATTAGAGAACATATCTAAAAGCTATTGTAAATAGATAGAGATTGAAAGTCATTACGGAGAATTGATCACTAATAGTGATCGAGATTTTTATTGGGGAATACCTTAGCATGAGTTTTTCTTCTTCTTTTAATTTTTGTATTTTTTATTTGAAGAATGATTTTAAGCTAAATAAGTCTATATATTGATTGGATGGAACCTTAATAGATATTTAGGTTTTTTAAATTCATTTTTCAATAAAGGTTTATATGTTTAATATTTATGTGTTGTTCTTAATGCTAATCATACATAAATGTGAGCTTAAATATGATTTTAACTATATATCAATGTAGTTAAGAGAAACTATTTATATGTTGATTTAGGTGTATGTATTAAGGGTTAAAAAGCTAAAATTATGTGATTTTTATAGTGTTATGGTAATCTTTTGTGAGGTTTAAAAAACTTATTGTATTCTAAGGGTAGCTAATCAAATAGATATATCAATTAATCAATTTAGGGATAGATTATTGTATATCAATAAATTACAGATCAATACATTAGGAAACCTCATTTGTCTAAATGGTAGAATTCTTATAATTGAATAAGGTATAAAAGAAGAAGTTAAGAGGAAATCTATGGTGGGTATTTTAGTTTAGCTTTAATTTAAGTAATCAAAAATCCACTTTACTATTGATTAAATAATGATAAGAAGATTAGATTTAGTACTACCTATTCCTTGTAAGATTAATCCTTACTACCATTGTATCAGTACAAAGTGATAGGAACATTTTTCTTGGTTTAATATTATAATAATAAGGTTATATAAAACTCAGATAACTCTCCCTCTAATTGAACTACTTTATAAAGATATGCCATTTTACCTGCTAGGCTTATTTAGATGCTTTTACATTTTTAAAAGAGACTTCAATCAATACTCCTATCATAAAAGCATTGAATTGGAATAGTATTTTTTAGAATCTTAGACAAAATAATCCTCCTATATTGAAATTGATTTATTCCTTTATAAGTTTTTCAATTATAAATTAACCCCAAGTGCACGATGTAGATGTAGCTATTATTGACAAATACGGCTCACAAAGACAATAAATACTAGTAATTACTATTATCCTATTATTTAATCTATGGATTGGATTTTGTATTTTTAAATTAAAAATTAAAATAAACTAGGCAATAATAAAGAACATAAAAGACAAATAAAATCACTTAAAAATAGTATTAGAAATTAGTGTCTAGGTTATAAATCCCCCTAAAACCTTTAAATAATTGACCCTTTTGTTATGCAATTGTTTTATTGAATATTAGACCGTGAAAATTCCTATCGTATGCTAATAGCTCTCTCAAGTCTAATAATAACTAATCATAGGGTTATTAATTGAATTACTTAGGTTAATGTCTCTAAGAATGTTTTACTGATTTGTAAATTCTACTATTATGTTTGACCCTAATCGAGAGGATTTATATCAACCTATCTCTAGGTTTGCGTTCAACTTCTTTCAATTATGGTATATATATTCATACACATGATTTCTCAATCTCTATGCTATGAAATCAGATTATGAAATAATATTCTGCATCTATTATAACATATAGTAAACACGTAATTGAATCATGATAGGCATTTAACTGTCCTATTTGTTTTCTCACGTACCGCAAGTGCACGAGTTGTCTTTTAATATACTTAGTATCGAATCCCATAGGAATTGTATAGTCACCTTAGTAATTTAAATTAAAATTTGTTTGAGGAATTAATTAATGAACAATTAGAAACAATCAAAGTAGCAATTGGGAGAAAAAACACACAGAATTAAAGTTGCCAAAAACAAGAGGAATTGATGCTGAAATTGGAAAAACTAAATTACCAAAGTTAGGATTACCCTTACTACCCCATGCAATCTTTCAATTTTTGTCAATATAATCATGTTTAGTCCTAATTATTTTCTAATGTCTTAGTCCTTTCTCTCTCAATACTTGGACTAAATAATCCTAAAGTAATGATTAAAATCTAGTATGTGATCTCTCAACCTCCATTCCTAAACTAATCGTTAACTAGATTTGATTACCACTTTGGACAGCTACATCACATCCCATATCTCTATGTAAATGATGAAATAACTTGATAAATGGAATGTCCTACATGAATGGCCACTCTCATGGTGCACTCACAACATATTTCTCAGCCCCATATCTCTATATAGACTAGCATCCAAATACCATAAACACACATAAATGATCATAACATTACATAAAGTGAAGTCTTACATGGGTTGGGTAAGAATAATCCTAAAATAGCTTAGCAATCCATCAAACACAACTCAATCATCATTAATACAGGTTCCAAACTTTTTCCCATAAAATAAATAAAAATAAATCAAAGAAAAAAATGAGAAAAAGATAGGAAAAAGAAGTTTATTGCATGAGGAAGCAAGCTAGAAATCTGGACAACTTTGATGTAGCCTTGGAATCCCTAGTGTTCTTCTCCAATGTGTAGCTCCAAATGCCTCCTTTCTAGCCCTTCTTTGTTCAGCTATGTTCTCCCATGAAAATCCCCTATTTTTGGCCTCCTTTCCTTGCTTTTATACGGCCCTAAATCACTCATCATGAGGTTGGTACACCAAACTTGGACAGCTATCATTTTTGCTCCCTTTCTCACGTTTTTGTCACCTTTTCTCCTTATGCTGACCCACTCACATGCTTCTTCTCTTATGCCAGCCTTGTTTTAAGGACAATTCACTGCACAAAATTGGAAGGGTAGGCCAGGACAAGAGAAGAAGCAGTGTTTTTGTGCCAGTCAAGTTTTTAAGTCATGATTGTGACTAGTAAGGTTACAACTGTGACCACCAATGTCACATTCCTATTATAATGTCCCAACTTTTATTCCACGCTTCCTTCACTCAATTGCACAATTTAACCTGCTAATAAACCATGAAAATAAGCACTTAATTATGCCTTAACATATGCCAATTAATACACAAAATAATAACACATACGATGAGACTTATGCATGCACTTATTGAAAGCAATGGTAAGGTTAACACACCAACTTACACAAATCTATGTACAAACATACTGGAACATAATTAGACACTAACATAGCCACATGCAACATAAAATTACCTAAAACAAGCATAAAATATACACAATCATACAACATTAAAATGAAAATCCTAGTTCATATGTACTTTCCATCCAATAGTCACACATAAAATATATGTAAATATACACTTATCAACCCCACCACACTTGAATTTTTGCTTTCCCTCGAGCAAAACAAAACACAAAACTGAAAACAATTCACAACACAATACACACATTACACCAAACATGCACACTCGCAAAACACACAACTATATGATAGTGGCACAATGGCGATAATCTTAAAGAAATCTTTCAATCTTAAACTCAATCAGCCAACATAATCCAATATTTCAATTTATTCATTCATGCTTAAATGGAACGAAATAAATATACAAGTCAATCAAAATAATTATAACCTATCCCTATATTTATGTCACTTGAATAAATGCATTTATGAATAGCAATCAAGTAGAAAGATATTCTATTACTACGTCGCCCCTATGAAAATTATAGCTATTATATAAAGATCGGTAAGCTTTTTATTTCATTAACATATTTTTTGAATTATGTTTTTAACACTAACTTAGTCTTTTGACGTGAAGGAAAACATTTGCGATGAATGTCCCCCGATTACTTAACTAGGTCAGTTTTTTTATAGATATTATTATTAAGCTTAGCTGGCAGGTCATTTTAGCCTTTTAATGTGAAGACAAACAGTTGTAATGAATGTCCCCCGCTTACTCAGCTATATCACCCTTCATAGTCAGCTACTAGCTCTATTCTTGACCCTTTTTAGGCCAGTGGAATAGCTATCCATTACACAAACCTCTCTTTTTTTTCTCATTTAAACCAACTTCATTTCTTTGTAACTTTTCAATTTTCATGAAAGACTACTTGTAACTTTCGACCAGTTTAATTGATTCTAAAAGTAAATACATCCATCATGTAACATCAAATGTAAAAATAGGTTTTATATGCTAATTCACATGCAGATTTACCTCAATTATCATTCAAACACAAATTCACAAGCTAAAATACTTTCATATGTTAAATAATCACATTTAAAATTAATTTCATCCTTGTTCGACTATGCCATTGATTCACTGTCTATAGTGACATATAATGCAAATGCACACAAGACTTGAAAGATAATTATGCATATTGACACAAAATCATGCAACATCATACAAAATAAGAAAAAGTTTGGGGAGTTAAATAAGACACATAATATGCAATGCAAAATTGCATACCACTCCCCTACACTTAAACGACACATTGTCTTCAATGTGTGGAAGTGGTGCACAATGAAACAATCAAACACACAATTCACATACAAAAGCATAAATAAAAAAACTAAAAGATAAAGGGCACGAGAAAGCTTATTCAATGGGGCGATAGTAAAGGTAACATTGTTGGAAAGTGTACTCCCTCAACATAGCTCCCTTGTTCTCATCTTTCGTCTTCCTATAGTCACACATAAAATTTAAAAACATTAGTAAAATAAAACACAAAACATAAAACACACCAAACTATAAAAAAACTGATGCTAGTTTTTATAGTCACTAGCAAAACCCTTTCAGCTACACTTAGATCACTGGAGTGGTTGGAGAGATAGCTTCTCTCATGCTTTGGGCAATTGACCACCGAAATAAGGCTTACAGCGGTGGCTATTCACTTTAAACATCTCTCTATGCTCATTTTCTAACTCTAACACGTCGGATGGATAAACATTAACTACTGTAAAGGGGCCACTCCATTAAAATTTTAATTTTCTTGGGAACAGATGAAGTCTCGAGTTAAATAGTAAAATCATATCCCTGCATGGAAGTCCTTCTGCTTGAGATGTGCATCATGCCACTGCTTTACCTTTTCCTTATACAATTTTGCATTTTCATACACTTGTAGCCTTAATTCTTCCAACTCATTCAATTGAAGCTTTCATTTTTCCCCAGTTACTTTTTCATCCTAGTTTAGGGCCTTAATTGCCCAATACGCTTTATGCTCTAATTCTACTAGTAAGGGACAAGCCTTTCCATAAATCAGTCTATAAGGTGTTGTACCAATGCTTGTCTTAAATGCTGTCTGGTAGGCCCAAATTGCATCATCCAGTTTATTCACCCAATCTTTTCTTGAAGGGTTGACGGTCTTTTCTAAAATTTTTTTTAGTTCTCAGTTGACGACCTTAACTTGGCCATTTGTTTGGGGATGGTATAGTGTCGTTATCCTATATTGCACTTGATATTTTTTCAATAATGTTTCAAAAGGATTATTGCGAAAATGGGTACCTCCATCACTGATGATGACCCGTGGCACCCCAAATCTATTGATTATCTTCTTAAGGAACTTTTGTAGCACTCGACCATCATTTGTTATATTCACCATCACCTTATCCCATTTTGACACATAATCTACACCAGCCAAAACATATTTGTTTCTGTATGAAGATGGAAACAGTCCCATAAAATCTAATCCCCAAACATCAAGGACCTCTTCAAGTATTGCTGTCATCAGCAGTTCATCCCTCTTAGATATATTCCTTATCTTTTTACAACTGTCACATTTTTTACCCATTCTTGTGCATCTTTAAATCATGTTGGCTAAAAGAACCCGCACTCTAGTACTCTAGCGATTGTTCTATTAGCCACATAATGTCCAGCATATGCAGAATTGTGACAGTGAGTCAAAATAGTAAAAAACTCATCGTCTGGAACACATCACCTCAGTAAGCCATCAGCGCACATTTTAAACAAAGGATGCTCTTCCCATATATAATGCGAACAATCGGAAAGAAACTTCTTTTGTTGTTGGAACCTAAGATCAAAGGGTAAGATTCCACTCGCCAGGTAGTTCACAATGTCTGCAAATCACGGTACGTTAGATGCATTTATCCACATTAAAGCCTCGTCAGGGAATTGTTCATTTATCTCCAATTCAACTTTAAATTCCTTTCCTCCTAGTCTGGATAAATGATCTGCCACTATGTTCTCTGCTCCCTTCTTGTCACGAATTTCTAGCTCAAACTCTTATAAGAGGAAAATCCACTTAATTAATCTAGGGTTGGCATCCTTCTTTGCAAATACATATCTTAATATCACATGATCAGTAAAAAAAAAGACTTTAGATCCTAGCAAATATGATCGAAATTTATGACACTCAAACACCACAGCTAATAATCTTTTCTCTGTTGTTGTGTAATTTAGTTGTGATCTAGTCAATGTCCTACTCGCATAATAAATAGTGTGTAATTTCTTCTCTTTTCTCTGGCCCAACACACATCCTATAGCATCATCATTGGCAACGCACATGAGCTCAAATGGAAGTGACCAATTTGGTGATTATAGAATAGGTGCTGAAATCAATGCCTTCTTCAACTTATCAAAGGCATTCAAACAGTTATCATCAAAGCTGAAAGGCATATCCTTGACCAACAATTGGGTCAGAGGTGGACGTCGCGAAAATTGAAGGGTGGTAGCAGTTTATTAATTACTTCAATTTTTGCCCTGTCAACTTCAAATTCCTTGCATGAAATTTGGTGACCCAAAACTTCTTGAACCATGAAGGGATATTTTTTCCAGTTTAACACCAAATTGGAGTCTTCACATCTTTGAAGAACCCTATCTAAATTTTTCAAGCACTGCTCAAAGGTATCTCCAAAGACTAAAAAATCATCTATAAAAACCTCCATTATTTCGTCAATCATGTCTACAAAAATAGCTATCATGCACCTTTGAAAGGTCACCGGTGTATTGTACAATCCGAATGGCATCCGTCTATAGGCAAAGGCACCATAGGGACATGTAAAAGTGGTCTTCTCCTGATCTTCTGGATATATGAAGATTTAATTATATCCTTAATATCTATCTATAAAGTAGTAATAGGCATGTCTTGCTACTCTTTCTATCATTTGATCTATAAAGGGTAACGGAAAATAGTCCTTCTTTATTACAACGTTGAGCTTTCGATAGTCTATACAAACCCGCCAACCTGTAATGGTTCTTGTTGATAACATTTCTTCCTTCTTATTTTTGATTATTGTATTCCCACCTTTCTTTGGAACACATTGAATGGACTCACCCATTGGCTGTCTGAAATGGGATAGACGATGCCTGCATCCAGAAGTTAATAATTTCCTTCTTTACCATTTCCTTCATGTTTGGATTTAATCTTCTTTGTCTCTCTCTCACCATTTTGCATCCCTTTTCTAAGTTTATCTGATGCATTACTACATTGGGACTAATACCTCTGATATCTGAAAGTTGCCATCCTAATGCTTTCATCCCTTTCTGAACTGTATTGATCACCTTCTTCTCCTGATCTTCATTTAAAAAATTTGAAATAATAATTAGAAGTATGTTTCCCTCACCTAAGAATGTATATCTTAAATATGCAGGTAAGGGCTTTAATTCTAGTATAGGTGGTTTTTCAGTTGAAGGTGTGGTGGGTAGGAATGTTCTGTCTAAAGTCTCTTATTATGGGTCCTCTCCTACCTCCTCTTTTTCTTCACTCCCTTCTTCAATCTCATCCTTGTCCTCTACATGAGGTTCTCTTTTGTATACTACCTCTTCTTTTTCTAGTTCCCCTACACATTCATCAATTAGATTAACTCTCATACATCCATCTCCTTCTCCTACATTATTGAGGGTTTTGTTCATGCTAAACTCCACTTGATCATCACTAATCCTTAAGATGAGCTTCCTATTATGAACATCGATTGGAGCCCTTCTAGTATTCATGAAAGGTCTTCCCAATATCAAAGGACAATTAAGATCTTTTGCTACATACAAGATCATAAAATCAACTGGGATGAAGAACTTATCAACCTTTATAAGCATGTCTTCCACCACTTCGACAGGTTTTTTGATCGATTGGTCTGCGAGTTGTATTAACATAGAAATTAGTTTCATATCACCCAATCCTCACTTCTTGAAAATTGATAACGGCATGAGGTTCATACTCACTCCCAGATCACACAAACACTTAGAAAATTCCAAATTGACAATAGTGCATGGAACAGTAAAGCTTCTTGGGTCCTTCAACTTTGATGGAAATTGGCTCGTGATCACCGAAATACGACTCTCAGTGAGAGACACTGTCTGATCGTCCTCCCAAGCATGCTTGTTGGTGAGGATATCCTTTAAGAACTTAGCATGGGCATATTTTGTAATGCCTCTACCAAGGAAAGTTGATCTGCAGTTTCTTTAGTTTGTCCAAAAATTTTGAAAATTAGGGATCCACCTGATTTTGTTGTAGTCTTTGTGGGTATGGTACTTTTGGCATATAAGGAGGAGGTAGTACATATGGTTTTTCCTTTTCTTGTTCTTGTTCTTGCTTCTCATTTTCTTCATTAACCGCAGATTGATAACTCTGTTGACCTTGTGTGGTTTCCATGCCAGATGTTTCTCCTACTTTTTTTCGGCTTCTCAGTTATATTACTTTCAACTGCTACTTCTGACTAGGTTTTGAGGAGCTAGGAAGGTTGCCTAGAGGTCTATCTACTGATGCTGTGGCTAACTGGTCCATTTGCACCTCCAAATTGTGAATGGACGACACTTGATTTTTGAACATTGACTCATTCCATGCTTGAGCCTTCTTTTGTTCATCCTCCATCCTCTTCATATTTTCCCCCCTGGTCATTAAATTTAGTGGTCACCACCTCAATCAACTTATCCAATTTAGACTCCAAAGCCTTATTAGGGTCTTGATGGAATCCAGGTGAGCCTGGATGCCTCACATTGCTTCCAGCAAAATTACTTCAAGAAAAGTTCAGGTGGTTTTTCCACCTCGTGTTATACATACCGAAGTATGGATTGGTTGCTCCGTTCTACATACCCATGTAATTTTCCTATTTCATTCCTTCATTGTTTAACAGATAACAATCTATTGTCATATGGTCATGTTGGTTGCAGAGTCCGCAGGCCTGTTACAGAACTCGATGGAGCATTCATGTTATGTAATTTCCTTTTCAGTACTGCAATTTATGCTTATATGGCTAATGGTGACTCATTTGACGCAACCCCTCTTTGCTCCTTCACTTGATATGGCCTACTTCTTTCAATTGACCACAGATAACAGTTAGTCACCATATCTTCAAGAAGATCATATGCATCATCAATAGTTTTTTGCATCAACGAACCACCCATTGCAGTATCTATTGTGCTCCTTGTTGTCTCCATAACTCTATTGTAAAAAGTTTGCAATAAAAACTCTCTCGGCAAGTTATAATGGCAACAACTCCTTTATAACTCCTTAAACCTCTCTGAAACTTCATAAAGAGACTCCCCATCATACTGCTGGAAAGTTGTGATCTCTTTGATGATTTTTGTGGTCTTGGTCAATGGGAAATATTTAGAAAGGAAAGTTTGGACTAACTGATCCCATATTCTAACAAATTCAAGGGTCAAAGAATTTAACCAAGCCTTTGCTCTATCTTTTAAAGTGAAAGAAAACAATCTCATCCTAACTGCATCCTAGGATAATCTGTTGTATCTGAATGTACTATAGATTTCTAAGAAATTCGCCAGGTGTGTGGGGGGGTCTTCATGGGGTAGACCATAGAATTGCACGTTCTGCTGAAGGATGTTAAACAAGGCCAACTTAATTTCAAAATTATTAGCATTAACAGGCGGCCTTGAAATTCCTTGCTAATTAGGATCGAATCCCAACAGTATGAAATCCATTAATGTTCTCTAATCTCCTCTTTCTTGTTCCTCTTAATCAGCTATTGTTCTTTTAATTTAATCTTGCCTATGTGGTTTCCTTAATTCACGCTCAAGTTTGGTGATCTCCACACTTTCTTCTCGTAAAATTTTCCCCAAGTTTTTCATTTTCATACACTCACCCACAAACGAGGAAAAGGTTCCAACTAAACTAAACTAAATAAGTGAACAAAACTAGCTAAATGAACTAAACTAATAAAATTAAGAAAAATCTCAAATTAATGCCACTTAAATTACCATTGATGCTAACACCAAATTCCCTGGCAAAGGCGCCATAAAATTGATAGGCATTTAACTATCCTATTTGTTTTCCCAAGTACTGTAAGGGCATGAGTTGTCTTGTAATATACTTGGTATCGAATCCCACAGGGAATTGTGTAGTCACCTTAGTAGTTTAAATTAAACTTTGTTTGAGAAATTAATTAACAAACAATTAGAAACAATCAAAGTAGAAATTGGGAGAAAAAAATCACAAAATTAAGGTTGCCAAAAACAAAAGGAATCAATGCTGAAATTGGAAAAACTAAATTACTAAAGTTAGGATTACCCTTACTATCCCATGCAATCTTTCAATTTTTGTCACTATGATCGTGTTTGGAACTAAGTATTTTCTAATGTCTCAGCCCTTTCTCTCTCAATACTTGGACTGAATAATCCTAAAATAACAACTAAAATCTAGTATGTGACCTCTCAACCTCCATTCCTAAACTAATCGTTAAGTAGATTTGATTACTACTGTGGACAGCTACATCACATCCTATATCTCTATGTAAATGATGAAGTATCTTGGTAAATGGAATGTCTTACATGAATGCCCACTCTCATGGTACACTTACAACATATTTCTCAACTTCATATCTCTATGTAGACTAAGCATGAGCATCCAAATACCAAAAACACATATAAATGATCATAACATTACACAAAGTGAAGTCTTACATGGGTTGAGTAAGAATATTCCTAAAACAACCAAGCAATCCATCAAACACAAATTAGTCATCATCAATAAAGGTTCCAAACTTCTACCCATAAAATAAACAAAAATAAATCACTAAAAAAGATGAGAAAAAGATAGGAAAAAGAAGCTTATTGCATAAGGAAGCAAGCTGGAAATCAGGACAACTTTGGTGTAGCCTTGGAATCCTTAGTGTTCTCCTCCAATGTGCAGCTCCAAATGCCTCCTTTTTGTCCCTTCTTTGTTCAACTATGTTCTCCCATGAAAATCCGTTATTTTGGCCTCTTTTCCTTGTTTTTATGTATCCCTAAATCACTCATCACTCATCACATGGCTGGTACACCAAACCTGGACAGCTATCATTTTTACTACCCTTTCTCACATTTTTGTCAGCTTTTCTCCTTATACAAACCCACTCACACGCATCTTCTCTTTTCCTAGCCTGCCATCCTAGCTTTATGCAGTTAATTTTCCTTAAAACATGACTGGCGTATGACTTTTGTGGCAGCCAATTTTAAAGTCACGGTTGTGACTAGTAAGGTCACAACCGTGACCACCAATGTCACATTCCTATTATAATGTCCTAACTTTTCCATGCTTCCTTCACTCAATTACACCATTTAACCTGCCAATAAACCATGAAAATAAGCACTTAATCATGCCATAACACATGCCAATTAATACACAAAATAACAACACACACAATGAGACTTATGCATGCACACATTAAATGCAATGGTAAGGTTAGCACCCTAACTTGCACAAAATGTATGTACAAACATACTAGAACATAATTAAACACTAACATGGCCACATGCAACGTAAAAATACCTAAAACAAGTACAAAATATACACAATCATGCAACATTAAAATGAAAACCTAGTTCACATTTACTTTCCATGCAATAGTCACATATAAAATATATGTAAATCTACACTTATCAAATTACAATATATCAATAAAAAAAATTGCATTAAATAAAAGAATCAAAACATGTTATGAAAGAAAATAGGGTTCATCTCACCTAAACACTAAATATGTTTAATTACATATGATAGAAAATGAAATTGAACATAAACATAAAGAAAAATGAATAGAAAATGAAGGGTTCATAATTCTAAATCTCCTTTTTATCTCCTATCAAATATCCTCATAAGGTAGATGTTTGATCTTATATTCTATTAGATCTTTCAATGATTTCTTCTCGGTTTCCACTTTTCTGGATCAAAATCGCCCTTTGAATCACCTTTGAAAGTCTCTAAATGTCTCTGCATATCTACTTCTTTACTTTGCCTCTAAACATATCTTTTTATAGTAACTTTAAGGATTCTAGGAGATACACGATTTGATACACAGGTTTGCACTAGACTATGTATACTAAAAAATCCCTAGAATTTGCAATTCTGTAAGACCTGAGGAACTTACACAACCTGAGGAATGGTCCTGTATTCCTTTTTTTTTTACTTCAAATATTTGTTTTATGTCACATTTTCATCCGAATTCTTCTCCTTTTACTTCGCAAAGGCAACTATAACCTATAAATGCACTTAGAGGAAATTAAGTACCAAATATACAATAAAATTATAAAATTTCAATCAAGAATAAAATCTTCATCTATCAAACATCCCCACACTTAAGCTTTTGCTTGTCCTCAAGAAAAGCATAATGGTAATTATCAATTTTACAACATCAATCATTCTTTAATATTAACCTATCCATTCATACTATAAATCATCATGTCATATTAATCAAATTAACATACAATTAGAATCATATTATCTAAAATTAACTTCATAAGTCCATAGTAATAGTAATCACATCAATAATCATATTGAAATCAAAAGCATAAACCTTTACACCCTCGCCAAGAATTCACTCAATGCACTCAAATGTTTAGGGTGAAAAGTATCAAACTCAATCAATGCATAGTAAAACTCTTACCATATGCTTGCAATATTCACACATCTCTACCACTTATGTATAAACTAGAAATAAAAATCCAAAGGTCTTTGTAGAGGTTGTAATGGGGCTTAGGTACAATATGGCTGGGATATCAAAAAGGGAGAAATTAAAGGAAATTTACTAAAGAGAAATTATAAGAAACTTTTTACTATTACATAGGTCCTCTCATTATAAAAACAATGGTGCTTTATATGTTTATTCTCTTCTTTTTCTATGCCTTTTTTTAAATAAAAGAGTCAAAACAATTTTGAGCATTCATATTGTACCACATTTAAAGAAATATTGGACCTTTCAAGAATTTCAAGTCTCAAAGAAGTAAACAATGTAAATAACCTTCAAACTTCAAAATAATAAAAGGTCTTCAAGAAAAATAGGATAAAGGTTAATAATGTGGGATAATTACAATGAAAAAAGCTAAGGCTTAACTTGGTCATTCCTAAAGAATAAAACTATGTGTAAGGTAATTTTCAAAGAAATAGGCTAAAACAAGTTGTTAAATCTAAGTGCCTTTATCATATCAATGCTTCTAATTTTAAAAATATAACATGTATAATTAAAGAAAATTCTAGAATCATTCTACTATACATGATAACACATATGAAAGAAATAAAAAGCTTAAAAATTTTGAAGATTGTGCTCTTAAGCTCAAAAGCTCATGAATAGATGGGTATGCATGTGTGTAAATAGTATGCAATTTTCATTGAATTTGACAATTTCAATGAATACTAAAAATATGACCCAGAAAAGCAATTTTATTCTAACCATCATCATTTTGCACACTAATTCAAATCAATATTCAATAATGAAATACAATATTGATGGATAGATTTCAGCAAATACAGGATATCAATTTATAAAATTTAATAATTAAGATTATAATAAGCTTAAAGAAATCATTAAAAATCATGAATCCTTCTTTACACTTAAAGTTGTACATTGTCCCTAATGTACACAATATAAGTATATAAAATAAGTGAGAAGGTTTTCGTTATTTTCTTGAATATGACAATTTTTCTGAATTCTGATCCATCCAATAGTAAACTAAATCCTTGCAAAATATGAAGAAAAAGGGACAAAAAGAACAAAAGGAAATAAAAATAGAAATAACACCAAATAAATAAGAAATGAAAACATCATCAACTATGATGTTATAAGGAACAAAATAATTAATGGAAAGAAAATAAGAAATAAAAAAAAGACAAAGAAAAAGAAAGAATATGCAAAACTAAGCATCTCCCACATCCTATGATCCTAATTGGTTTGACAAAGAAGGGCTTTCATGGTGGTTATCTTGATCAGGTGGAGAAGTCATAGAGGATGTGCCCTAGCTAGATGGTGAAGGCTAGAAATCAATGCCTAGATGGTTTGCCATTAAGAGAATTAGCTCTCCGGTCCACCAAACTGTAGATCATAGCTCGCCTAACTACGTAACTGACATTTCCAACCGTCTTACATATTTCAGAAGCTTGGCTTACTGAAGTCAAAGTGTTGAGCTGAGGTCGAACACAAATTATGCCAAACTTCATGTCTTCACTCTAACGTAAGATAAATTAGAAAATTACATCGCCTAAGTGAATAGATGTTCGCTCGCTTATACTCTAGAGGTAACAAACGTCTATGTTCTCGAAGACTCCCCAGCTATCTCCTCGACCGCTCATAGTGTGCCTCAGAATACCGTGGATGTATTTGAGCGCTGGATGGTGTAAGGTCAAAGCCTTTGACTTCCTCAGATCGTAGTCATCTTTAGTGCTTATCCTGGTCCAAAAGTGTCGCAGAGATAAACCATTTGGAAGATCAGCCTATAGTGTTACATACTTTAGTGTCTCCACTTACTCCCAATCATATAGACACATGGAGATGGAAAACTCTATTTCACTCATCTGATGCATCTCTCCTATCATCCGAAATTGTACTATATTTAGGCGATCCTTGTTGTATCATCCTTTCTCTATGAAGAATATGGAAAGGACTTCTAAGGGGAGCTCTTGATATGAAGGTTCCATGATTTCAAAGAATCGGGAACATGCGTTGAACTCCATAAGCTCTCAAACTTATTGGGGTAAGCTAACCTGCTCTAATGCCTCCCACTCAATATATATATTGGAATTGAACTTCTTGTCCTTCAGCCGCTGATACTGTTCCTTCTAGGTCTCGACATTGAGCAATAGCATCCATGGCCTCTCTAGGGGCTGGGCTATAGTAAAGGATTCTCCTCGTTGCCTCTTTCTTAGAATCTCTTTTTCATGTCGTAATCTTGTCATTTTGCCTGCATCTTTAAACAATTGTGAGAAAATTGATATATAATTTATGAAGGTATACTTTTCCCCACACTTAATTTTTGATCATTCTCACTAAATTATTAATTGCAAAAATAACTAATTATAAAAAATTAAACAAATGAAAATAATTAATAAACTAATGCACATAAATAAATAAACAAATATAATTAGAAAATAAATTAACAATCTCATTAATCTTAAAATTAAAATAAAAAATTATGCGATTAACAAATTAAACTAAAATTTTAAATTACAATTCTAACCTAAAATCAACATTAAAAACCTTAAATTACCAATTACACAAAATTAATGCAATTAAACACACAATCCATGTAGTTAAACACAATCATAATGTTAATTAACATCGAAGATAACTAATTAACCTAATTAAATGCAACATTATCACAATTAAACACATAGTGAGCAAAAATCTTAATTTTACGTGATTTAAGTTGAATTTTTACACAAATTTCATGCAAATTGTCAAATTAAGTCATAAAATCAAATGTGCATTGAAAATAATCAAATATCAAACTATACTTAGACAATAAATGACAAAAATATGCATAAATCTCTAATTTTTCAATTTAATCATTTTTTTATGCAAAATTCAACAAAATAAGTATAAACAAGTGAAATTGGAAGAATTACTTAATTGGGTGTCACTGAGTTATAGCTTTTTGCCAAGTTATATAGGTTGGTACACGAGCTTGTATCAAAACGTGTATGTCACTGAGTTATAGCTTTTCGCTAAGTTACCCGAGTTAGTACACGAGCATGTATCAAAACGTATAACATTACACCACTGTGTCAAAAGAGTATGTAACTCCTTGTAAATGTGTGCAACTTTTAAAAATTGATGCTTAAACTTGAAAATTCATCATTTTAGCATCATAACTCATAACCACACATCTCCTAATGTCACAATTATGCATAATTCTTCCTAAAATGCTTAATTTTTTTATCCTAAAACACTTCAAACAAAATTTAATAAACTAAAGCCTATACTATTATGAAGGCTAAAACAAGATAATATCGAAATTGAAATAAAACTAAAATAACTTATGGGTTATCTCCCATGCAGCGCTTCTTCATTATCGTTAGCTCGATGTACCTTTTTCTACTTAAGGTGGCGTATATAAATTGTGTTGATGTAGCCTTATCGTAGGTTCCATAATCTGTAGCTGGGCTACTGTCTGATGCTTTCCGCTACATTTCTCCTTTCATTTATTCCCTTGAATTTGTAACAATTGTAGTGGATCTTTACATGTAGAGCCGTACAAAACATCTTGACACAACTCGTCAGCCTCAATAACATCTAGAAATTCAAGAGAATTACTCTTGACGTTAGAGACTCTAAAGATCACCTCTTCATCCCTTACCCTTAAAGTTAACTTGACTTCAACAACATCTATAATTGACTTGGAAGTTGCTAAGAATGGTCACTCGAGGACCATAGGTATTTTCAAGTCCTCCTCTATGTCAAGAATTATAATTCGATTGAGAAAGTGAACTTATCAGCCTTAACATGTACATCTTTTATTATTCCCCTAGGATGTTTTAATGTTCTATTAGTCATTTGAACACATATCCTACTCAGTTCAGGTTCTCTTATTCCCATTTTTCTAAATAAAGTATAAGGCATCATATTTATGCTAGTCCCTAAATCGGTTAAAGTCTTATCCACTTTTAAACTACTGATAGTACAAGAGATATGAAAACTCCCTGGATTTGTTTGTTTCATTGGTATCTTGATCTTCTTATTAGAGCTCTCCTCACTCAACACTATAGTCTATAAGTTTTTTGATTCCTCTTTGTTTAATGATGGTTCTTTTAATGATTTTGTGCTCTTTGTTCTCTGTAAGTTTTAAAAGATCTAGGACCTTATCTAACTCTGCCTCCAATGACTTTCTCTTTTCTCTAATAGGATATGGAATTATAGGTTTGTACTCCTTAACTCTTTTCAGGTGTTGTGCACCTTTAGCTTTCGAGTGACTCTCAGTAGTCACTTCCTTCTCTTATTTTTGGAGGTTCTTCTCAGTAGACTGGGTGATTGCCATTATTCTCTCCTTAGGATTTGTTTTAGTTATGCTCAATAAACTCCCTTTGGTTTTTCCACCACTGACATTGTAAGTTGGTCCATTCTAATTTCTAAGTTTCATATGGATGCATCAATTTGCTAATTTTTTATCCTTGATTCTTGAATTAAGTCCACGATAAGCTCATCCATACTAGGCTTCTTTAGTTAAGACGCTTGTGGTTGAAATATAGGTGAAGGATTGTTTCTTTGTTGTCCCTGATTTTCCTATGAAAAGTTAGGGTGGTTTCTCTATCCAAGATTATAAGTATTGCTATAAAGATTATTTTGGGGTCTCGGAGCATTCTCCAAGTAATCCATGCATTTAGTTAAAGAGATTAACACTTTTTTCTTTGATGATCTAGCCTACATGCCTCACACTACATCACTCTTCTTTGTGGAGCCATAGCTAGTCTATCTATCTTCTTGCTTAAGGCCTTCACTTGACTTGTCAACTGCGCCACCATATCTAATTTATATACTTCCATTAACCTATTAGTTCATGCTCTAGTTAATCACCATTGGTAGTTATTTATGTCCATGTCTTCTATCAACTCTTGGGCTGCTTCAAGTGTTTTGTTATTTAACATCTCTCCAACTACTATATCTATTGACTACCTTGTGCTTTAACTTATCCCGTTATAGAAAATTTGGATTTGCATCCATGGTAGTAGTCTGTGATGAGGGCATTATCTGAGCATCTCCTCAACTTAGGAGCATGATCAGATGTAATTCCTTAATTTTGCAGTCTTTGTAGGGGGAAAGTACAAGTGGCAAAATTTTTTTGGCCACTTGTTCCTATATAGTGAGTGACGAATATGGCATAAAGTTCAGCCACTGCTTAGCCTTTCCTCTTACGGAGAATGGAAATAGATGCAACCTAATGGCATCATCATTAGCTCCATTTACGTTGAAAGTATCACAGATCTCATGTGTGCGCCCATCAAACTAGACTGACTATTGCCCTATCTGGATGATGCTTGGTTTGATCTCAAAATTTTTTGCATTAACAGTCAGTCTCACGATACTGGACTCTGCACCAATTATATTTTTCCTAGCATAGTCGAACATGGTACGTGGTTAGTCTACCATATAATAAATTATTTTGTATCCACGTGAGCTTCCAAGCCTTTTATCTAATTGTCTTGTTCAAACTCCCGTAGATTTATCTAACGAAGATTCCTTCATGTTGTTCTTTCTATTTTAGGATCTGTGTCCATTAGGCTCTCATATATACTCCGCGTTACAAACCGACCAGTATTCTAATTCTAAAATTAATGAAAATAAAACTAAAAAATTAAATAAATAAACTAACGTAAAGTAAAACACAAGAATAAAGCAAAATAAAAATAAAATAAAGCAATGACTAGATTAATAAAAATAATGTTTTTCTACTTTCAATGTCCTTAGTAATGACACAAAAAACTTGATTGACTTATTTTTAAGATTTTCAATTACAAATTAATTGCAAGTGCACGGTGTAGCTGTACCTACTACTGGCAAGTATAGGTCAAATCCTATGAAGAGAATAAATACTAGTAATTAACATTATCCAATTATCTAGTCTACTCATTGGATTTTTTATTTTTAAAATTAAAACTAAAACTTAAAGGATTAAAATAAACTAGGCATCAATAATGAGCATAAAAGATAAAGAAAAACATTTAGAAATGATCGACATCAGAAATTAGTGTCTAGGTTATAAATCACCCTAAAACCCTTAAATAATTATTCCTTTTATTATGTAATTGTTTCATTAACTATTGGACCATGGAAATTCCTATCGTAATAGCTCTCTTGAGTCTAATAACAACTAATCCTAGGGTTCTCAATTGAATTACTCAGGTTAAAGTTTGTAAGACTGCTTTACTGAGTTGTGAATTTTACCATTAGGTTTAACCCTAATCCAGAGGATTTATGTCAACCTATCTCTAGGTTTGCGATCAACTCCTTTCAATTACGGTAGATCTATTCATACACAGCATTTCTCAATCCCTATACTATGAAATCAGATTATGAACTCATATTTTGGATTTATTAGAACGTATATTAAACACATAATTGAATCATAATATATCTATGAACGTAATTGCATTAAATAAAAGAATCAAAACATTTTATAGCACAAAATAGTTTTCATCTTACCTAGACACTAACGATGCTTGGTTACACATGAAAGAAAACAAAATCAAACATAAACAGAAAGATAAACGAATAGAAGATGAAGGGTTCATAATTCTAAATCTTCCCTTTTTCTCCTATTGAATGTTCTTGCAAATTGGAGGTTTGAACTTGTATGCTACTAGATCTTTCAATGATTTCTTCTCATTTTCCACCCTTTGGATCAAAATTGCCCCTTGAATTGCATATGAAAGTCTTTGAATGTCTCTATACATCTGTTCCTCTACTTTGCCCCTAAACACGTCTTTTTAGAGTAATTTTTAAGGTTTTGGGAGATATATGGTCTAGTAAACAAGCATGTACTAGATCGTGTATACCAAAAAATTCCTAGAATTTATGATTCTGCATGACTTGAGAAACTTACATCACTAGATACATGGTCGTGTATCCCTTTTTTGCTTCAAATCTTCGTTTTATGCCCCGTTTTCATCTGAATTCTTCTCTTTTTAGTCCACGAAGGCAATTATAACCTATCTGTACACTTGGAGAAAATTAAGTACCAAATATACAATAAAAGTATAAAATATCAAGCAAGAATACATCAAATATGAGGTACAAATATGATCAAATATGCATCTATCAGATATCAATAAGACTATGAGTAGGAGGCAGTGGAAGCAGATTGTTAGAAACTAGTATTGTAATTGAAGGGATTTTAAACTTGCTTTTGAAATAGGGGTAGCCATATTATTTATTAGAAACTTGATGTGATGTGTGAAGTTAAAGATTTTATAGTTAGAGTATTTTTAGGATAAAGGAAGGAAAAACAGATTTAGCCAATATATTATCATAAGAAAATCTTGACAATTGCTCAGGAGTAATTATACCACTACCTAAAAGGATATAGTCTACACAAATCACTCAACACTAAGTTATCTTGTATGTAAAAGTGATGATAAAACTAGATTGAATAAATGAATTACAACATTGTAAGAGTTAGATATGGATATCAAAGACAAGAAAGGAGATGATAAACCCAGATTGATTAGATGAATTCTAATATTGTAAGAGTTAGATATGGATATCAAAGATAATAAATGAGATAAGAGCTTTATAGAAAGTCATTTATCTCGTATGAAAAATCCAAATAGCTAGGAACTGATTGAGGAATATAAAGATGATGTCTTCCCTAATATGCAGCCATATTTTGTAAAGGTACATACATCTATTTAATGATTTTCTAACTTTGCTAACTTTTTAGAAGTTGGAAATTTCCCTAATGATCTTTTTTATCAACAAAAGATGAAATTATTTTATGATTTAAAGTACTATATGGTAGGACCCTTTTTTGTTTAAGATTTATACAAACTAAGTAATAAGAAGGTTTATAATTGAAAAAAAATAGAACGACATTGTCATTCAAGGGAAGTAGGAAGCTATTTTGACATAAACTAAACTAGTTCCAATGTTTTTCAACAAGGTTCTTAGAGGCAATCTATATTTTTTGATGTTCACAGATACATCTATTTATGTGGTAAGTGTTAATGGGAAGTTAACATATCTTTAGAATATGAACTGCCTTTTACCAATATGTTATACTGTGAATTATTTGATGTGTAGGATATTGATTTCATAATACTCTTCCTAAGTTCTTAGGAAATACATGCATCATATTTTTTTAATTATGTTTCAAAATGGATAGAATCCTCAACTTTACCAACTAATGGTTCTAGATTTGTTATTAAATTTCTAAAAAGGTATCAACTCTACTTGTTACACCTATAGCAATAATAAGTGATTAGAGAACATAATTTTGCAATGTGTAATTTAAAAGGTTATTGAACAAATATTGGGCCACTTAGAAGATTGCTACCTTCTACCATCCTTAATCTTTTAGCCAAGTTGAAGTATCAAATAAGGAACTCAAAAGAGTTATGGAGAAGATTATAGAGCACTCTAGGAAAGATATGTCTATAAAATTAGATGATGAACTAGAGGTCAATAAAACCATATACAAAATAGTTCTTTGGGTGAATTCTTATAGGTTAGTTTTTTAGAAAGTCTATCAATTACCTATTGAGCTAAATTATAAAGCATATTTGTAACACCTGGTATCTGATTTACCCGGTACAATGTAAAAAATTGATATTTGAGACTAATGTCATTAAAACCAGGACAGTGAATCATAATTTTTTGTGACATCAAATTAATGATGTTTGACACTTTTTCGGTCATCCCAGGAAATTGTATGAGCAGATTTTAAAGAACCAGTACAAGAGGGGAATTTTTGTAAATAATGAAAAGAGTGGCTTATAAAGGAAGCTAAGTGTAAATAAGACAAAACACTTGTCTTCCTTCTCCCTCACGTGGCCGAATTTACCATGGAAGCTCCTCTCTCAAAAATTTCAAGCTTTGTAACAAGAAAGTGAAAGAGAATCAAGCCGATCAGTCGATACAAAATGGTAAGCTTCGGTCTCGACACTTGATTTTACCGATTAGAATTTAGTTTCTCACTTTCTTTTGCCATAACTATGAAACCCACTTGATGAAATTTATGGGTTTAATGATTTTGATGGTCGATTCTTATTCTTTGATGTCTAATGACTAATTAACATGAGGAAATTTTCATTTTTATGGTGATTTGGGCTTAAACCAAAACCTAGGGTTTTGGAGTTCAAATCAGCCAAGGAAGGTAGATTTGTAGGTCCTTCTTATACAATTTTTGAGTTGTTTAACATGAACTTAAAAGTTGTAGATATAGGTGTCTATTGTATCCTTGAATTTTTTTTTACGAATTTAGGGTGAGTAAAAAAAAAAGAGATATAAGTCTCGAATTGAAATTGGTTCGGAATACCAACGGGATTGATACATGGAATGAAAGTTAATTGTTTGAGGACTTTAGAGTTAGAATTGGATGATAAGTTCTTCTTATGAAATGCTTTAAAATGTGTCATCTAAGTTCTAGGTAAAGGGAATTTTAATTGGATGAGTATCTTGTGAGATATGGCTAAATAAGTGAAGGGTGTTACTGACCTTAGTGACATAGAAGAGAAAAGAAATAGGACAGCATTAGAAAAATGACAATAAATCCAAATTACACCATTTGTAATCTATCTTTGGATATGTGATAGCCATATGAGTCTATTGAAAATGTAAATTTGAATCACCTCAATTGGATAAGAAATGGACAAGTTATAATGATTTTAGTCAGGAAGGGTTCAACTCATGACAAAATATTAAAGCTAACTGTAAATGGGATATTTGGAAGCCTTAATGACCGAATGAGAAAATGGTCATAAAGAGAAAATGTGAATTTATGTGTTAACTAGAGGTATGGAATTTTTGAAAAACATTGGACCTATGTAGAAAAAAGTTATGCCTTTGCGAATGAGACGTATGAGGATGAATTAGTGAAACTGAATAAGTTCAAGTATGATTAAGCTAATCAAGACATAAAGAATCAGGTACTTAAAACTGTGAACTAAGTTTGGACATATGAAGTCCAAGACTGCTAATTTCAAGGGAAAATTGGCTTGAAACCAATTTGATCATTATAGAAGAAAATATAAATTTATAATGATATAAGTTAAGAAATGAGATTTATGTAAGAATGACTAATGCGGGTATATGTAATTTTTATGCATGGTACCCAATAGCTTGTGAAAGAAGACGAGGAATAGAACTAGAAGTCGTACCTAGTACCTCTCAAGTTTAAGAAAATTAGAAAAGAGATCACCCTTGAGATAGTCGAGTTGAGTATAATCATGCTACTATACTTATGTAGTAATCCTTTTTTTTATCATGTAGCTTGTTGAATTGTTCTCGAATCTGTATGACTTATTTGATATATGACTCCATATGATTGAGTCTAGCATGTTATATGCTAGATTGGTCAGGTGATATTCAGATTCTTTATATCTTCTAGTTCCCTTGTTATGTTGAACCTATTAATTGCAATTCTTTGATGAATCATGTTTTTCTTGTTAGCCATGATTGATGAGTTCACAGGATGCCTAGCTGATGGAGTATATTATCAGACCATATGCATATAGGTAACCTATCGATGATGGGTCAGATCTAGGTCCTACCTAGATAGGGCAGGCCTCCAAGGACAGGATTAGGCTAACCTTGTCTAGAATCAGAAAAGGGGAGATACGCCGTACAAACATGCCTCTGTCTCTTCCTAAGAAATTCAGAAAATCAAAACTCAGAAATGAGAAAGCTCAGAATTAGAAATCCTCTGGAACTCTACTAAAGAAAAGAACCAAAAACTCAGAAAAGAATTCAGAAACCAGATTTGTTTTATAATAGACCAATTCATATTAAAATTTATTATTGATACTCATGTGATTGCCGCATTTGAAATTACTACATGTTTATTTATTGATACCATGTATTGTTGTTTAGAATGCCACAGACCATTCTTGTAAAGCTAGCCTTGTGTTACCTAACCTCACAAGCATGGTAGCATGTTTATATCTCACTGAGTCGTATTGTAGACTTATCTCTCACTATTATCATTTCAAGGGATTAGTAGATCGTACAAGAGAGAAATCCAAGCCTTTTGAGACTCTCTTGGATAAACAGACAAGTAATTTTTTTTGGCATGATGTTAATTGCAGATGCTTATAGTTGCTCCATGGTTTGTCATAATCATATGTACATGATACATGTATGGATATGCTATGTTATTAAGAATGATGTCAGTTGATGATATGAGATGACTATAGATTGACAGATTATAAGTAGATAATGTATGTTAGAATTACAGATTGAGATCCTTACTTCATTCAAAACTGTTAAGCAGGTATATGGATAATTAATCAGACAAACGAATGGGTCATGCCAGATTTTTTGTAGAATATAGAAAAGTTAGGCTTACTATAGGTTTTGGTGGGATTTAAAGTTGAAAGATGCAAAATGAACTTGAAGACTTGCAATTTTCTACATATGAGAATGCCTGAATTTAGGAGTAAACTAAAGTAATAGCATGAACAATACATCCTCATAAAGGAGT
Source organism: Erythroxylum urbanii (assembly GCA_027568935.1). Taxonomy (NCBI): domain Eukaryota; kingdom Viridiplantae; phylum Streptophyta; class Magnoliopsida; order Malpighiales; family Erythroxylaceae; genus Erythroxylum; species Erythroxylum urbanii. The sequence continues at coordinate 1,813 of JAOQML010139354.1, read as the reverse complement.
TTTCTATAATGGATTAGGTATTACCATATAATTCTTGCACCATATTGTTCATAGTAAAACTCAAATTAGGATGGTTTGGTCGATTTATAATAACCAAAGTATTTTCTCATAAAGCGGTTGATATTTCACATCCATAAAAAGTTGATTCTAAGGTGAGTGGTTATAGTTTGAAATGATATCTAGGATGTATCCTTGATCAAGTAAAGGAGACATATGCACTTTTAGGCCCATGATAAAATAAAGAAGGAAGTCTAACTAACAAAGATTAAAGAAGTGCTTGCTAGGATGTAACCTAATCTTGTTTTGTTAATGGTCTTCCTTTGTTTATTTCTTCATTTGTGTCTTTTATGTACTTGTTTTGTGCAATTAGTTAGCTCTCAATGTTTACTAAAAGCATAAGAATATAGTGAGAAACATCATTATAATGGTTAAAAAAAGTTTCTTAATTTATAATTTCCTACCTTTTGCAACATTGTTATAGTGGCTAAAAAAAGTTTCTTGATTTAAAATTTCCTACCCTATGCACATATTTTGTACTTTCACTTATTATTTGTTCTTTATATGTGTCTATTGATGATAATGTACAACCTAACTTTAGGGGAGGGATTTTTTATGATTTAAAAACACATTACAAGCTTTTGTTCTAAATAACATTCAATTTATAACTATGAAAAAATAAATAAGGACATTAAAATAAATAAAATGATCAAATAGATATAATATTTCTTTGTAATTTAATTAAATTATGCTAATTGATATGACCACTAATGAGTAGAATAGTTGACACTTGACAGAACCCTCTTAAGAAAGTGACTTAGATTACATAGTTTTTGAGTATATGAATTTAACATATCTTGAATATTAGGTTTGACTTTATGGGTGTTTGATTACGTTATATTGAATGCAAAATTTTGAAAAATAAAAAATATAAATAAAAGTCTACCAGAAACAGCCTCTCTACTCTGTAGGGGTAAGGCTGCGTATTATCAGATTTTCTCAGACCCCGCCGTGGTGCGGGATTCAGACTGAGTGTGATGAAAAAATATAAATAAAAATTGAATAAATTTGAGTATCTAATAAATCCCACTCCATTTATTTTTACCCAAGTAATGAGTGTTGCTAGTAGCTGTTGGATCGGAAAAAGAAAGCATGCTATATTTAGAGAACTGGTAGATTTCAAAACTTTTAAGAAATCATTTTTCCAGAGGAAGCAACAAATCCAAATCATCATGCCAATCCATACATGATATGGTATAAGGATAATAAAAAACATAAACAAGATGAAGTGTATTACCGACTCCTTTGCTATAGCTTTAAATCCTCACTGCGCTATCCTCTCCTTCTTCTTGTATCCAAATCCTATATTGTTCCATTATATATCTCATACATAATGAATGCATGGCAAGGCCTAGGGTTGGCAATTTTCTAAATGACATGCAATCACATAATATCACATATTATAAGCATTCATTTCTTCATTCATCACATGAACTAATAAAGCCACTTTTGATTGTCCATCCTAGAAACATAAAATAATTACAAGCCTTTTATGCCCAAAGTATTCTTCTTAAACTTGGATCTTCTGCTTCGAACTCTTCGCTCACATGATCCGGCCCATTCGATAAACAAAATGTAAAGGCATATATAAAAACTGAATTTTGTCACTTTGAAAAACAAAATTCCAACACTAGATTTTTAGAAAACCGAATCTTTGTTATGACAAAAAATTCCAGCAGTAGTTTTCATTAAAACCAAAACTCATTTCATGAAAATAAAAAACCAGCACTTAATATTTTATCAAAACCGAAATTTG
>JAOQML010139329.1:0-15836 GCA_027568935.1 Erythroxylum urbanii | reverse complement strand
CGAATTATAATAGATTTACCTAAGACTTTACTGAGCCGACACCACTCAACCCTTGACACTATCTCTCAACCTCACTTCCTGTGAAAGAATTTCACACCCAATAGTACAACCGCCTCGTATTAACCTCTTGGAAGAAGGGTTTATAATATAATATAGTGAAAAGTTATTTATCATTTTACATTCCATCCAGAGGTTTCTCATTTTTACTGTTGAGGATGAGATGGGATGTAATATCAAACCCTCCTCTTCCGTTGAATTTCATTCCATTCCATTATAAACCCTCCTCCAAAATGATGGAATAATATTACATTCCATCCCATTTTATTAATAAATTCCTCACCAAACATAGCCTTAGTCATCGCAAGCGCGGTAGCAGAACAAACTGGTTTGCATACATAGACCGCATTTTTGTGCTTACCCAATCCAATCAGACTCCTCAAAGTGTGGTCCTGTATCACATGGCCTTTATCAATAAATGTCACAAAACAACTTTTAGAAAATATTAGTTGCGCAAACGAAATTAAATTAAAGCTTAAATTTGGCACATATAACACATCATTCAAAACAAAATCAGGTCTAAAAAACATAAAGCCTTGTTTGATGGCCGAGGTGTGCACTCCATCTGGTAAACCGATTGGTATCAAGATAATGTCCTCAATATTTGTCAACAAATCAATTCTTCCTGTTAGATGGTGCCATGCACCATTAAGTAACCACTCATTAGAAGTATTGTAACCTAAAAGCTTATCGGTACCAGACTTGGAGGGCTTAATTAAACTAGGGAGGCATTGTGGTTGGTCATTCGCTAAACCAGGAACCCCAAAATGCTCAATAGCACTTGTTGATGCTTCATTCACCTATTGATCATTAGCAGCATAGGTAGCCTGGGCAACATTAGCAACTTCAGGGCCCTGTCCACCACGACTATTACCTACTTGACCACCTCTTCCTCGTCCGCGTCGAGTACCCATATAGCAACCAGCACTAATCTTTCTCATGCCCAAATCGCCCTTAATATGAACAAGTAGGACGCTCGGGTGTGGCAACTTCATTGTTATCTGCTTTGGGGCTGAAAACAAATTTGGTGTCGATTGAACAGCAAAACCCACAATTTCAGTCTTGTCATCACGACCACGAGCCACGACCTTGTGACTCTCTTTTTGAGTGACCAATGCATACACCCTGTTCATGGGTGGAAGGGCATCCATACTAAGGATTTGGGATCATAGAGTTCCAAAACCCGAGTCATCTAGTCCCATGAGGAATTGGTGGATTTTGTTCTTCTCTGCCATCTTGGTAAAATGAACTAGAGTACCACATGCAACACCACTGGCAAACTGCAGGATCGGTTCATTTCCCTCCAGTTCGTCCCACAAGTGACGCAATTTACTGTAATAAGCAGTGACAAAAAACTAGTCGTTTCAGCGAGCATAGTTCAGATTATAACTAATACATTCTCGGTCTGTTCCTAATGTCAAATCTCTTTTTTATGTCATCCCATAAATCCTTAGCACTATCAAAATATGGTATACTAGGCTGAATAGTTGAATCAACGGTATTATGAATCCAGGAAACAATCATGGAATTCACCATAACCAAAAAATATGCTTCATCAGAGTCGTTGTCAGGTTGAACCATAGTTCCATCAATAAAAACTAATTTGTTTTTATCCTTCAAAGTGTTTTACAAGGACTTTGCCCAATTATCATAATTATATCCTTTCAATTTAACAGTAGTTATGATGTTACTCGTGATATCATAAGACATGAGATAAAAAGGAGAATGGCCGTCTGTCGGCTTGATAGTCTTGTTCCTATTGTTGTTGTCTTTCATCATAGTTCACGTTAAGCAGCACTTTAAGTGGTTGATCACTTGATTTGTTTGGGCAAGGATCATCTATCGTGTAGACGAACTGGGCAATGGGCACAAAGTCTTCGCTCGGCTATTAAAACAAGAGCTGCGACTATAGTGTTTTGTGTTTAGGTTTTAAGCTTGGTTAGGGTATCTGGATAATATGTCTCTGATACCATATTAAGTTTAGGAGAATTTTGTGCTCTATTTTATTGATATTCACAGGTCCTTAAATAGGCATATAAGACACAGGTGTAGCTTACACGACAAGCTAAAAATAATATTCACAAATTATTTACATATTTAGTCTTACTAATCTAAGCATTGAAGTCTCCAACCATATTTGTTGCCACCTAGTCTAAATGCATATAGGAAAATTTAAACATCACCCAAAACTTCGATCTTGCCCTTATCACACAATTAGTGAGTTATGGCTTGAATACCCATAGATTTATAACATTGTTACAGTCCTCTTCTAACCTATCATACATGATGACATTAATGATTTGATTTCTTACTCTTTAGATTTCCTACTAATTATAAATTATTTAGACATATTTTTCCCACAATTCTCCTTACCTGTAAAAATATGATTGGAACTCTTCACCAAATACTCTCCAACACTCGAAATAATGATTTCGTGACAATATGAAATTATAGCCATCTCAATACTACCAATAAACTCCTTCATATTTATAAGAAACTGATTGATTCTTTTTCCAATGCGTGATGTACCTATAGCACTTACTAGTACGGGTAAATCCCACAAAGATTAGAATTGCTAGTATTAACTATCATTTTATTAGCTAGTCTAGCAAATTATGATGTTGGAGATTGATCAAATTCAATTAAAACAATAAAATAAAATAAATTACATGATCAACTAGAATGAAGATTCAAATGAGAGACAACCAATAAAGATAGTGGTACTCAGAATTTGAATCCCCCTAGGATTTCTCATGCAATTAAAACTTCACACTTCAATTTAATCTAGAGTTCACTGGATTGTAAAAATTCCTAAATTATGCTAGTATCTTTCTTAAGATTGTTAATAACTAATCGTATTTTGATTTCTTTCTAATCAAAACCCTTAAAATTACATTAATCTGATTTATAAATCTCGATATTAATTTTGATCCTAATTAGAAAGATATAATTCATCTTATATCTATGTTTGCATGCAACTCCTTTCAATTATGCTAGATCAATTCAAACAAATGATTTATCAATCTCAGTTGCATGAAAGCAAATATAAATTAACACACTGATAATATTAATTAAAGAATAATAAATAACACACAATTAAATCTAAATGAAACTAAAGAATAAATTAAATTAAGAAGTAATCCCTCCCATCTCATGATTCATCTTATGTAGGTACTATAAAGGGTTTAGTTCCTAATCATTTAAGACATTACATTAAAACTAAAGGAAAAACAAAAAATTAAAGGAAACATAATGGAATCCCTTTCAATCTTTAAGAAATTCACTTTAGATTGATGAAAATTCACTCCAAAGCGATCTCCTTGCTTGTTTTTCATTCTTTTTAATGTTATATGTCTTCTAATTGTGTTTGCTAAGTTTTCTTCTTACTTTTCCTGTTAATTTTGCCTTTTATAGTTTGAAATTTAGGTTTTTAGGTGGTATATGATCATATACTTAGTTATGTATTTACATGTATGTACATGAGTGTTTACTTCTCAAACATTGGATTGTTCATGAAGCGTGTACTTCTCAAACATAGACATATTCATGATAGTATAACTTTTTGAAACTTTAAGATAACTTTTCTTACATGAAACATGAACATGTTGAAGTATACGGGTAAGTACATGGGTGTGTACTTGCTTATATACTTTTCCTGTAACTTCATAACTTGGTCAAAACTGCTATAAAATGTTCCACACTTGTCTAAATTTGTTCCTTTTACTACAAATAAGTGAATTACGACCTAAAGCCAAAATATGAATGAATTAAGTACAAAAAATGATAAAAAATACTCAAATAAATAAACAAAATGTACTAAATATAAGCTTAAAAATATAAAAAATTAAGCACTTATCAGAAGCCATGATCAATCCACGACTCTTTAAACTTATAATGGTGTAAGAAATAAAAATATATTTTATTATTATTATTAAAACACATTATCAATTTACATTGTGCCAAGATAAATACCATACAAAAAATAACCGTCTATATAAAGAATGGGCTAACAATGATCCCTAAAACCACCAAACAATAATTATAACCCATAAATAGTTTATCAAACTGACAATCTTAAGTACATGTCCATACACAACCCTAAAATCTACATCATTCCATATAATTTGACTACATATGCGAGGAATTAATTTGTAAGAATTGTATGGTTTCTTACTAGCTAGCTTCTTTACTTATTCTTTGTCAATCTAAACTTGCTTGTAGGTTAAATGCATATTATAGTCAATTTTAAAGATATGTATAATATTATAAGGTGTTGTTTTTAACCTAATCTTCAGCATGTTCATAGTAATTCATCATAATAACTTCAATATCACATGAGCCTTCGATGATAGGACCTCTTATGCATTATGTTCTCCTCAAATTTTAAAATACAAAATACATTATTCATTTAACAATATAAGTTACAACTTGCCATTGGAATTTTCAACCTTCCATATTATATTTATAAATTGCTACCTTGAAATTAGTTAAGCCTAACCCCCACTAAATTTTCACATTATGCTTTAGACATCCTTAAACTCATATTGATGCTAGCATATTAATTTACAAGGGAAGAGATGCATTTATTTCCCTTGCACACATCATTGTTTCCAACTGTAACTCATATAAATTTGAAAAGATGGTTATATAAGATGTACGAACAATAGATGAAATTAATAAACTTACATAAACTTTAATGTAAAAATCGAAAAATTAAAAAATCATTCAATAATAATCACTATTTATACTTATGATTAACTATTATTGCATTATTACGTAGGATATGCTTCATTGCCATTGTGCAAACTAGAATATTATTAATACAAGATGTACATTGGAGTCCTTTTCCTATAGAAAGCCTTCAAATATCTCATGCATTACCAATGTGCAAACTAGAATATTATTAATGCAAGATGTACATTAAAGTCCTGTTTCTAGAAAAAGCAATCAGATATCTCATGCATCTATTGTTAAATAAATCAATTAGTTCAAATTGGTCTTGGCTGAGTGCATATTTTATTATGTAGAGTTGACATCTGTTTTAGATTAAGTGCTAATATCCCACATAAAATTTGCACAAGTTACACTCTTACCAATTAGGAAAGCAACTATCCTACCACCTATCTATTGAACCATATTAATAATAATATAAGGTTCTCCTCAAATAATTGTGACAATACACATAATTTCTCTCACCATATTCATCAGATACTAAGTTTGCTAGTTATGACTGTGACACCTCTATATGAAATAAAAATATAATTTAGATCAAAACACCTTCTCAACAAACATTCATTATTATATATTAATGATCCTCCAGTTTAACTTAGTATGCTATTATTAATTACTCTATAAATGACATCCAAGAGGAGGGATGAATTGTGTGTATTTATAATTTTTCCCATTTGAATAATAATAATAAATTACCTATTCTAATGAATGAAAGAAATTTAATAATAATAATAATAATTTAATAAAATAGAGTAAGAAAAGAGAGATAAAATCGAGTTAATGGTTCGACCAAATAATTCTTAACATTTTCTCTATAAGCTCTACAGGAAAATTCACTACTTTCTTCCTTTAATAGGTAAAGACAAATTCTCTATACAATATCTTCTTTATCACCAGGAAAGAGGAACTCTTACAATCGTTTTAGCTTACCATGAGTAAACTCTTTAGAAGTATTTTTTAAGGTCAAGAGGAATTATAATATGTATACTAGTTAATTTTCCTAAGTTTTACTTTAGCATGACTATATACAACTCAAAAACTCCTCTTAGTCACAATAATTAATTAAGGCTATATATATATATATATATATATGTTATAATACACATATTTATTAAAATACCTTTGTAGTCTTTAATGGCTCTTAACAACTCTCTACTATATCAGAGGTTCTTTTTATAACAAAAAAGGTCTATTCGTACTCAAAACTAGCTCAAATAGTCATTAGATACATAAACTAGTTGTTATAATGACTAATTTTTAAGCATGATTGATTAGTTGATTACCTAATTTTGACTAGTGTATCAACCTACAAAATATAAAGTATCCTGGCCATTCATAACCCTCTGATTCATCAGTGAAAAGTGCAATGTAGCACCCCACTATCATAGAGCACATACCCGAACATCCAGAGGATATTCAAATACGTATCCTATGACAATGATATGCTGGATTAAACTTAATATCTTAAATGGCATCATAAAGAAAACACAATACTTAAAAATCTCAACTTCTCATTGCATTTATTTATAAAAGTTTACATAGAAGTCATTAAAACCAATATTTACATCTTTATACACAAGTTCTACATGACTTATGTAAACTACTTAAAAACTACTACAACTCCTCAAATGCCAACTGATAGACCTTTGAGTCATGTCTAGTCCAAAATGTTCTAAAAGATCTTAGAAATCTAGATCTCCTATCTCGCACCTAAAAAGCCACGTTGCAATTTTGGATGAGTTTTGCGAACTCAATGAGCGAATCATCATTAATTATCTCACTACAGGCACACACACAAATATTATATAACTAACAATTTCACATCATTTTCCAACACAATAAGACATAATGAATGTCATACGCATCATATACATTCTTTCAAAACTTGAACAACCAAATCAATCACATTATCATGGCATATCATTTTAACATCACAACTTTAGAAAAGATTTTATAAGCATATATTTCATAATTATAAATGCAGATGCATATGAGACTCCAGATTTATTATTATTTGTTGTGACCGAATACCTTTCAGATACAGATACAGATACTGACCCAGCGGGCTCAGTCATATGCAGAAATCACGGAGCAAAGCTCTACGTGCAAAATCTTGAGCTTAAAGCCCTTTCAAACTGGCTACTCTAATCACAACACCTTTAACTGATCGTGCATTTAATGAAATGCATCAGATAATAGAATATGTTATGAATAGCATTCACATGTGATGCACAGATAGGATCTTTTATTCATCGGACCTTATTCTAGCGTCCAACTTTCGTTGAGTATTCAGAAATCAGTTGTAAACAGATATCATTCAAATTTCATATCCAAGTAGAACACTTCCAATACATTCCAAATATCAAACTCCTCAGACCTTTAAAGTCCAGAATTTATATACAAATCATAAACAGTTCAATAATCAGAAGTTAAACATAAATAATCAATCAATCCTAGGAAGATCATTTAGGTTGACTCACAAATGCTCCCTTAAGCTCATTGCCTTTAAGTCTCTACAATGTCTGGAAGCGGTCGCTCAATGTGCTCCTTTATATGCAATCATATACATTTATATGTCACTCATGTGCATTTTCATAAGAATAATCAGTCGTAAATACATTTATGAATGTATCATGTATCATGCATGTTCAATGATAATTTCTCAGGTATGTTTCTTTAATTCTCTTCATAAACAACTTACAACACCTTCAAAACATTCTTTTAATCCTTAATACCCTTTTATTCACTTTAATCCCTTCATTCAACATCAATTAAATTCATTTAAGAGCTCATTTAAACCTACATGCCTCATATGGTAACCTCCTTACTTGAATTAGGTTAAAAAACATCCAAACAAAATCACCCTTTATTAAAGCCTGTCGGGTCACGATCATGCATGTGCACGATCATGACTTTCTTCCTTCTTCATCAGAGTCACGATCGTACTGATGCACGATCGCGACTTCCCTCATTATTCAGCAGAGTCGTGATCATGCAGATGCACGATCGTGACCTGCTGTGTTTTCTTCCTTCTTTCTTGCCACTTTTGACCTTGAAAGAGAAGTTTTTATGCAACACTTTCTTCTAATAAAATGTTCCTATATATCTTAAGTTTCTAATGACATCAAATTAATACATTTTCGTTTAGTATCGTGCAAGTTATAATCAAAATATGCCATACTATTTCTTATACCTCAATAGAACATAACTCTCAACTGCAAGCCAAATTTCAAGACTCTTAAGGACCTATTTCAAATTCGTTTCCTTCATGAAAAATGTAGCAATATGTCTCTATTTTGCTTTAGATGAAAATTCATCCAATTTAGATATTCACAGGTCAAGTTATGGCCAAAATACAGATGTATTTTTAGTAAAACACTGCATATAACATACTCCAGCACAATTCATTATCAATGTTTTTATTACTTCTCTATCATTTCTCTATCCTTTCACATTAATGATTCAATTATACCTCAATTTTTAGTTCAGTAATCTCTATACATAATTCACAAGTTCACGAATAATCACAACATAAAAACAGAACCTAATTCATACTTTTACATATCATATTTTCTGCATTTTACTAATCTTCATTTAACTTCAATTATCACAATCCTTTATACACTTTCTGCACATTTTCTACTGATTTAACCCCTTCATCACTTTACTTATATATCAAAATTTTCTTCTTCCTACACCACTCACGCATGCATCCTTTCATCTTGCTACACCAACCACGCATGCATCTATTTTCAAACATTAAATCATCATCAAAATTCATTTACACTACCATAAAACTCAAAGCATAACTTACTTGCCTTAAGATTCACTCTCTTCAGAATTCCAGAAGTTAAGAGAGGATAAAAATGATAACTAAAACTTCAAATAGTTGACTTGATTCTTTTTAAAGGTATATCATTGATGAATTAATCAAAAATTAAACACACAATAGTGAACATGTATGGTATTTCAGTGATGGATGGACAAGGAGGGAGTTTTGGTGGTAAGCGATTTTCGGTGATGAACAACAAAGGAGCTGCAGAACTTTCTTACCCAAAAACATAACTTAGGTGTCTCATTTGTGTCTTGACATATGTCTCCAATGCATGTGTTACATTTGTCCATTAATCATGCTACCCCTTGCCTCTTAGCCATTTATCCACATGTCATACTTTAATAGGTCCATTTGTCTCTTATTTCTATATTTTTCTTGGTCTAAAATACCCCACATTGTTTAATAAAATTTTCAAAATATCCGAAATGTCTCCAAAAATGCGAAATTAATTCTAATACACACCAATTTAATTTTCAAGACAATTTATCTATAATTCACACTTGAATCACATAAAAATCACTTATACCCAAAAAATGTCAATGAATACATGTACAATTATTTTCATGAGTGACAACATTATTCACGTGTATGTGTATGCCAAATAATGAATGAAATGCACTTCTAAATTCTCAATAAACTCTCATATATAGCATGCTAGGGTTCTAAACCTAATTATGGGATAAAGGGATGTTACAATTCTCCCCTCCTTAAGATTCATAAAATAGGTGGGGATATTGCTTTCTCATATGCTTTTCTATTTTCCAAGTTGCTTCCTCGCTCAAGTGATTTTTACATAGGACTGTCACTAATTGAATTTCCCGATTCCTCAACTGTTTTGTTTGATATCCCACTATCTTGACTAGCTCTTCAACATAACTCATATTACTAGCAATTTCAATATCTTAAGCTAGTAATACATGCATCGGATCAAATATATACCTCCTAAGCATGCTCACATGAAAAACATTATATATTTGAGACCATTCACTTGATAAGGCTAATCTGTATGCCAATGGTCCTACCTTCTCTATAATCTCATAAGGACCAATGTACCTAGGACTCAACTTGCCCTTCTTGCTAAATCTCAACACTCCTCGCCAAGGTGAGACTCTCAGAAATACTTTTTCTTCTACAATATATTCCATATCCTTTCTGTCCTGATCTACATAACTCTTCTGTCTATCTTGTGCTGCTTTTGTTCAGGTTCAAATCAATTTTATCTTATCCACAATATCTTGTATCAATTATGGGCCTTCTATCATTCTCAAACCTTCCTCATTCCAATACAGAGACGATCGACATTTTCTACCATACAATGCCTTATAAGGTGCCATTCTAATACTGTTGTGGTAGTGGTTGTTATAAGCAAATTCAATCAAAGATATGTACTGATCCCAAACTCCTTGAAACTCTAATATATATGCACTAACCATATCCTCAACAGTCTTGATTGTCCTCTCACTCTGCCCATTTATTTGAGGATGAAATGCAGTACTGAAGTTCAACCTCGTACCCAAAGCTGTCTTTATGCTACCCCAAAATCTTGAGGTAAATATAGAATCTCTGTCCGACACAATGGACACTGGAATCCTATGTAATCTCACCACTTCATCCACATATCTTTGAGCTAACTGATCTAATGAGTTATTCTCTCTCACTGGAAAGAAATGAGCCGACTTGGTCAATATATCAACAATGACCCAAATGGCATTATGTTTCCTCGGAGTCCTCGATAAGCCCATAATAAAATCCATCGTGATTCTCTTCCATTCCCACTCTGGAAAAGGTAATGATTGTAGCTTACCAACTGGAGCTTGATGCTCCGCTTTGATCTGTTGGCAAGTTAAACACTTAACCACATATTCAGCCACTTGCCTTTTCATCCCTGGCCACCAAAAATGTTGCTTCAAAGTGTTATATATCTTGGTAGTACTAGGATGCATAGCATAAGCTGCTACATGCGTTTCCTCTAAAATTTCCTTTCTCAATTCACCCACATCAAGAACACACAACCTCTGTTTTAACCACAATGTTTCATCTCTCAATTTAAATTCAGAATCAGTATTCATCTTAATCTTTTCAATCATTTTCACCATTTTAGGATCTTTACTCTGAGCTCTTCTAATTCTATCATGCAACATCAATCTCAACTTTAATATGACTATCAATGCTTCATCTTGCCCCAATTTCAATTCAACATTCAATGCTCTTAATTGAACTAGGTTAGGCAACCTCAATAATTATAGTTGAGCCACATTGCTATTGGATTTCTTCCTTAATGCATCAACTGCCACATTAGCTTTGCTAGGATGATACTCAATTGTACAATCATAATCTTTCAATAACCCTATCCATCGCCTCTGTCTCATATTCAACTCTTTCTGACTTAACAGATATTTCAAACTTGTATGATCAGTAAGTTTCACCATACAAGTAGTGTCTCCAAATCTGAAGAGCAAATACTACAGCAGCAAGTTCTAAATTATGTACCAGATAGTTCATCTCGTGAGACCTTAATTTTCTTAATGCATAGACTATCACCTTGCCATACTGCATCAACACAAATCCCAATCCTTGATGCGAAGCATCATTGTATACTACATAACCACCAGTTCCCAAGGGAATAGTCAACATCGGTTTTATAGTCAACCGATTTGTCAGTTCCTCAAAACTTCTTTGACAATCATCATTCCAGGTAAAAGGTACATTCTTTCTTAGAAATTTTGTCAAAGGGGCTAAGATCAGTGAAAATCCCTCGATAAACCTTCTATAATAACTAGCTAATCCTAAGAAACTCTAGATCTCAGTCACATTTCTTGGAGCTTCCTACTTCATCACTGCTTCTATTTTCTTTAGATCTACTTGTATGCTGTGTCCAGATATAATATGACCCAAGAATACTACTTGATCAAGCCAAAATTCATATTTACTGAACTTGGCATACAACTGTTTCTCCCTCATTATCTGTAGAGCCAATCTCAAATGTTCTGCATGTTCCTCTCTACCCTTTGAATACAACAAAACATCATCAATAAATATAATCACAAAGTGATCTAAATAAGGTTGAAATACCTTATTCATCAAGGCCATAAAAGCTATTGGGGCATTAGTCAACCCAAACAGCATCACCAAAACTCAAAATGCCCATATATCGTTCTAAATGCACTCTTTGATACATCAGCCTCATCTATTTTCAATTGATAATATCCTGATCTCAAATCTAACTTTGTGAATACCTCAGCTCCCTGTAACTAATCAAGTAAATCATTAATCCTTGGCAATGGGTACTTATTCTTAACTGTTACCCGATTTAACTGCCGATAATTAATACACAACCTCAGAATCCCATCCTTCCTTCTTTTTTACAAACAATACCAGAGCTCCCCAAGGTGACACACTGGGTTTAATAAAATTCTTTTCCAACAACTCTTGTAACCGGGTCTTCAGTTCTTTCAGTTCCACAGGTTCCATCCTATATAGAGGAATTGATATAGGAGCAGTACCTGGAACAAGATCAATAGTAAACTCCGTTTTCCTTTCTGGGGTTAAACTCGATAGTTTAATAGGAAACACATTTGGGAAATCCTTAACAATAGGAATATCCTGAATGGTTAGTTCATTCTGATTATCAACTACATGGGCTAAATATGCCTTACATCCACCTCAGATTAATCTCAAAACACTCATGAATGAAATTAGTCAGGCTGGCACTGCATGACTAACTCCTCGAAATACCACTCTCGGTTGATTAGGGGATTTAAGAACTACCTCCTTAGTATAATAGTTCATTATCGCCCTATGAGCAATGGGCCAATCCATGCCTAGAATAATATTTATTTCCTTTAACTGCAATACAATCAAATTAGCTTCTATCTCTACCTGATCAATCTGAACTATGCACCCCTTACATGCCCCACTAATTACTGTAGTACTTCCTACTGGAGTACTCACCACTAAACCAAGATTCAATATTTCTCTCTTACAATGCAGTCTAGATGCCAGATGCGGTGCAATGAATGAATGTGTAGACCCTAGATCTACCAATGCAAATGCTTCAAAATTAAAAACATTCAGCACACCTGCTACCACATCTGGGGAGTTCTGCGCCTCTTGTCTGGTAATGGTGTAGACCCTGGCCTGAGACTGCAATTGATTACTCCATACCTCGGTCCTGACACTGGGCCCTACTGACTGAGTTCTGCCTCTACCTCTGCCTCTATGTACAGATCTGATAGCTCTACTTTACTGTACAGTTGTCTCTGTCACTGTTCCTCTTTTCATTACAGACTCTGGTCCCAAAGTCTCGGGATGATCTCTGATCTGATGCTCTACTAAGCCACAATAGAAACAAGCTCCTGACAACCTCCAACACTGACCACCATGCTTCTTACCATAATGTTCATAATCTAGTATCTGTTGTGACTGCCCTCTTAACACTGATCCTCTACCTATACCAGTCTGAACAAATCCACCTCTTACTCTAAACCCTGATCGTCTTGTTCTAGTCTAGAATCAAGACGATCTGTTCTGGATTTACTGAAGCTTCTGCTAGAATCAGCCTGAGATTCAACCTACCTCTTCCCTCTAAACTCCTGTCTGTACTCCCCCTGAGCATATTTAAAAAACTGCTCAATTTTGAGTGAGGCTACTCATAGTTCTGTGAAATTACCCAAATTAGATAGAGCTAGCGTTGTTCTGATCTCCATGTTCAACCCGTCCTCAAACTATCTACATTTATCTTCCTCAATTGGGGTTAATGCAGTAACATACCTCATTAACTCATTGAATCTTATCTCATATTCTGCCACTGTGAGTTTGCCTTACTTCGGATCCATAAATTCTTTCATCTTTCTGTCCAGATAAATCTTTGGCAAATAATTCTCTCAAAAACCCTCAGAAAATCTTCCCACGTCAAACTACAGGGTCTAGTGTTACTGCCTAGAATAGTCTTCCACCACGGGTATGCTGGACATTGTAGTAGTGAGATCGCATAATCAAATCTCTCATCAGCCTCACATTCTATCTGATTGAACACTCTTTCAATTCTCTCTAAACACCCTTCTGCCTCAGCAGGGGCTGTGGACTTATACGTGGTCTATACTTCCATAGAAGTCCACAGTCCCCTACTTTCTCAACTTATCGTATCTTCTTTCTTGCCTCTCTAGAATTCTCAGAGGCATTTGTGCAAACTCAAGTACAGGAGACTCCCTATTGGCTCCTACAGACTCTATGTAAGCTGACTCTCTGATTTGATCTCCTACAGCAGATGACCTATAACAAAAGAAATAGTAGTAATTACTATCCAAATCTCTCACTCAATATCATGTATAATGTCCTTATATGTCCCTATAGATGCCAAACTATGCTCTAATACCAAAAATTTATAGCACCCACTACCATAGAATATATACCCAAACATCTAGAGGATATTCAAGTACATATCCTATGACAATGGCATGCTGGATCAAACCTAACCTCTGAAATGGCATCATAAAGAAAACACAATACTTGAAAATCTCAACTTCTCATTGCATTCATTCATAACAGTTTACATTGAAGTCATTAAAACCAATATTTACATCCTTTATACATAAGTTCTACGTGACTTATGTAAACTACTTAAAAATAACTACAACTCCTCAAATGCTAGCTGACAGACCTTTAAGTCATGTCTAGTCCAAAATGTTCTTCTAGAAGATCTTAGAAATCTAGGTCTCCTGTCTCATACCTGAAAAGTCACGTTGCAATTTTGGATGAGTTTTTCCAACTCAATAAGCGAACCATCATTAATGATCTCACTCTAGGCACATACATAAATATCATATAACCAACAATTTCACAACATTTTCCAACACAATAAGACATAATGAATGTCATATGCATCACATACATTCTTTCAGAACTTGAACAACCAAATTAATCACATTATCATGGCATATCACTTTAACATCACAACTTCAGAAAAGATTTCACAAGCATATATTTCATAATCATAAATGTAGATACATATGAGACTCTAGATTTATTATTATCTGTTGTGATCGAGTGCCTTTCAGATACAAATACAGACTGGCCTATTGAGCTCAGTCAAACACAGAAATCACGGAGCAAAGCTCTACGTGTAGAATCCTGAGCTTAAAGCTCTTTCAAACTGGCTACTCTAATCACAACGCCTTTAACTGATTATGCATTTAATGAAATGCATCAGATAATAGAATATGCCGTGAATAGCATTCACATATGATGCACAGACAGAATCTTTTATTCATCGGACCTCATTTTGGCATTCAACTTTCGTTGAGTATTTAGAAATCAATTGCAAATAGATATCATTCAAATTTTAGATACAAATAGAACATTTCCAATACATTCCCAAATATTAAACTCTTCGAACCTTTAAAGTCCAGAATTCATATACAGACCACAAACAGTTTAATAGTTGGAATTTAAACAGAAATAATTAATCAATCCTAGGAAGATCATCTTGGTTTACTCACAAATGGTCCCTTAAGCTTATTACTTTTAAGTCCCGGCAATGTTTGGAGGCGGTCGCTCGACTTGCTCCTCTATATGATTGTGACCTGCTGTGTTTTCTTCCTTCTTTCTTGACATTTGTGACCTAGAAACAGAAGTTTTCAGGCAACACTTTCTTCTAATAAAATGTTCCTCTATGTCTTAAGTTTCTAATGACATCAAATTCATGCATTTTAATTCAGTATTGTGCAAGTTATAATCAAAAAACTCCATACTATTTCTTATACCTTGACAGAACACAACTCTCAACTTCAGGCCAAATTTCAAAACTCTTAAGGACAGATTTAAAATTTTTTTCCTTCATAAAAAATGTATCCATATGTCTCTAGTTTTCTCTAGATGAAATTTCATCCAATTTGGATATTCACAGATCAAGTTATAGCCAAAATACAGATATATATTCAGTAAAACACTACATATAACATCCTCCAGCATAATTCATTGTCAATGTTTCTATTACTTCTCTATCATTTCTCTATCCTTTCACGTTGATGATTCAATTATACCTCAATTTTTAGTTCAGTAATCTCTATACACAATTCACAAGTTCATGAATAATCACAACACAAAAATAGAACCTACTTCATACTTTTACATATCATATTTTCTGCACTTCACTAATCTTCATTTAACTTCAATTATCACAATCCTTTATACACTTTCTGCACATTTTCTACTG
>JAOQML010139308.1:0-15839 GCA_027568935.1 Erythroxylum urbanii | reverse complement strand
TCAATCATACTCCTATCCATAAGCGAAAGACCTTCATAAAAATATTGAATTAACAATTGGTCAGTTATTTGGTGATGGGGACAACTAGCGCAAAGTTTTTTAAATCTTTCCCAATATTCGTAGAGTGTTTCTCTCGTGTGTTGTTGAATTCTGCAAATTTTCTTTTGAATATTAGCTGCTCTCGATGCTGGAAATTATTTTTTGAAGAAAAGCTCTTCATTTTAGTCCATGTTTGCACGTTTTCTCCGGCTGAATAGTACAATCAATCTTAGGCATCATCCTTGAGAGAAAATGGGAAGGCTTTTAACTTAATCTGCTCTTCTGTCACATTCGTCAACTTTATTCCCATGCAAACTACATCAAATTTCTTCAAATGCTTATACGGATCTTCTCCTGATAGACCCCTAAAAATAGGTAATAAATGAATCAGCCCAGATTTAATTCAAAACTATTATCATCAGCTAAAATTGGAAAATTAATGCAGTGGAGCTATTGAGCGTCTATGGTCACGAAGGGTGCGATTTGCTGTCATCCATTCCATTTTTAGCACTTGTCACTGCTGTTTCGTCTGTTTCCGTAGTGCTTTTTCTATTTTCTCAATTTCAAAATTGTAGAGCAAATTTTTAAATTGATTTGAACACGTAATGCACATAAACCGTCAAAAATTCCCCAACAATAGTGCCAAAATTTGGTACTGCTGTCGCTTGCAACCAAATTAAAAAGAAACTAACTTCCGTTAATACAAATTAATGTAGTAGTAGAAAGTGGATATCATTCCCACAAGGAATTTTTAGCGGCAAAGAGTTTACGAGTTCAAAACTAAAATAAAATAAAGAAAAGGGAGGGGGTTTCAATTCATGGTAAATTAAAATAAAAGATGACAAAAATTGAAAATCAATAAAAGTAATTGGATTTGAAAATTTAATAGAAAGCCTTCATTTTTGGGTCACTAATGTTATCGCGTTAAAATGGATCCTCAATATAAAATTTCAGTCATTAATGAACATTCATTGGTGGATGTTTTCTCTTAAGAGTAAATGACTAGAAACATGTATCCTAGCATTCTTATTAAGCAACAACCTAGATACGATCGTAGGTTCAATTGAATAATAGCATTAAGAACTAAGAAACCAATGAACAAGATAATACATGTACGACATGCAATTAATGAAGACGAATATCTTCTTAGAATTTCTGACTTTAGCGTAAAGAAGATAATCCTAATTGCTACTTGTGATTAACAAAACTGAACGTCATATTTCATTAATCTAGCTATTGAATAAATCAATCCCTATTTGCGTGCCCAGAAATCAATCAATTCAATTAGAAAAAGTAATTCAGAAGATATTCAATGTTCATCAACAACACAAACTTTATTGAAACATCTCACACATAATAGCGAATAACATGGTTTCCCTCAACCAAGAAAAGAAGTTTAGCTATTCATAATGGAATTGAAAATAAAAGAAATAACAAAGCATATAGTCTCCATCCCTAGTCCTTTCCTAAATACTATGAAAATACTAGAGAAATACTGTAGAAAATCAAAGCTTCCTAAGGCTACAGAAAAATAAGAAGAAAACTGCAGAAAAATGAAAAACGACTCCTAACTATTGCTGCGTGAATACCTACGTGTACTGTTCACATTTTTCTCTTTTTAATACCTCTCGATCCCTTCCTTTTCCTTCCTCTCTTGTAGATCACATTTCCCATATGTTCAGATTATGAATCTCCATCAATCTTATCTTAAAAGATTATGAAAATCTTAAAAGAATCAGATTCAGATTTTGAAATCAGATATGGAAATTAATTTAATCCTTGCATGTGGCCACGTCTAGTGACTGAATTGCTGCCAGATTTGAAATTTCAGATTTTCTTCATTTCTTTTTAATCTTTTTGATTAAATTTCATCTCTAGGGTGTTGAAAATCATCTGCAAACAATTATAAGACAATTCCATTAATTTTGAACAATAATTTCAACACATTAAAGAGAATTAAGTACAAAATAAGCACAAATTGATAACTTAACACTTAAATGACCTACCTTTTGTATTATCCCTTACTACCTTTATTAACTCTTAACCTTTTCTTTCTTTAAAGCACCCAAAATTTTTAAAACTTTAAACCTCATTAACCTACCTTTTCACAAGCTTAGTAGAGTATTAAGTACCAAATTAGTTAGGATTGTTGTGAAATTTATGTTACCAAGATGAGTTGAGTATACTTCTGCTTATGAGTTACATTGTATATATTCCTATTTCGAGTCATAGTTCTTCCATGTATGAAGAAAAAGAAATAAAAAAGAAAAAAATACATTGAAAAGAAAATTGAAAGAAAAAGGAAAAAAGGAAGAATAATTGAGTAGCATAAATAAGTGCACAGTATTAGTTTCATTTGTGTATCTTGAAGCATGTTTTGATTATCCCAATTTTGTTCACTTTTTACTTTACTAATGCTTATGTGTAACCCTCTCTTCCTCTTTACCCACCTTAACGCTTACTAGATTACAACCCTAAACAAGTCCTTTTGATCTATTTTTGCATGCAATCATTGTAGAGGAGAATTGATGTATTAGCAAGCCTATGGTAGTGTAGTTTCTTATAGGAATTTTGAGTAAAACATTAACCATTAAACACTTGACAGAAATAAGTGAAAATTGCGAGGAGAACTCATTTTGTATCTTTACTTATCTTTGAATGATGGTGTCAATTGTTAAGTTCGCTTATGTACATTAATGAAAAAGTAGTCATGATATGTGTGTTAACTTGATATTTGAGTTGGCTTAAATTTGAGGGATTGTATGCTTTGATATTTATGAAGATGAAAAGATAGAATTGAGTGGTTGCATTTATTTTGCTTGAGGACAAGTAAAGATCAAATATGGGGATGTTGATAGGTGTGCATTAGTCTGTGTTTTATATGTAATTGGCATGTGTTTTCTTGCATACTTCTTGATTTTTGTTGAAGTTTAGGATGCATTTTGTATAGTTTTATTTAGTTTGATTTCCATTGTTGTACTTTTGTGTTTGAATTTAATTTAGAGTAAGAATTGACTATTTTTTGTGTAGAAAGGAAGATGGAGCAACTTGGAGATTGAGTTAGAAATTAAGAGAAAAAGAAAAAACAAAGTGTGCTATGACGTGGGAATCATGCCAATTCCTACATTCATGGGAATCATAATCCAAGACAATATGCTGGGCTTCATTAAACTTATTTTGGACTATAAAAGGATAATTAAGCCTCCATCTTCAAGAGAGGACGAAACCCGTTTATAGAAACACCAACTTTGGAGTGAAGAACACATGTTTGGAGCCTTGAGGAAGGATTAAAGTCAAGGATCATCATCAAGATTGGGGAAAATAGCACATCAACACAAAAATTTATAGATTTTGGAAAAGAAGAGTAGAAGTCTTGTTATTCAATTTTCTTTCAATTTTACTTCTTTTATTCTTTGTAAAATTGTTTATTTGAATGTTGATGATGTTATGGAGACCATGTTAGGCTGATTTAGTTTTAGGGATTACTTTTGAACTATTTTGCTAGAACTCCTATTTTGTTAAATTGAATGAAGTTGTCTTTGATAATTATTGATTTAAATTGTTATCTTGCAACAAATCGAGAGAGTGAGTAACATAAATTTATGTAAGATTGTACAAGCAGAGTTGACGACCTATAGACATAAAATTATCATGTTAACCGAGTAGTTAGAAGAGAGATCTCGGCTAGTCAATTGATCACGCTTAAGATAGTTTAATAACTAGTTGAATAGGTTTAGTCATTGGATAGGTTAAGAGATAGTCCAATTGATTCCCTTAAATTCGATTAGGGACAATTAATTATACCTTGAGAGAGTATAGTTAATACATTTAGAAATCTAAGGTGAGACATAATTCAATTAATAAAATATGAGGGAGACAAAATAGGGAAAAAAGTAATCTCTAGTCTTTAGATTTTTAAATTCTGATTTTTCTACACCTTCGTATTGTCTATTGCTTTGTGAGTCTTTTTATTTTTAATTTAATTTTCTAAATTATTTACATTTAACAATTTCATTTCTTCAACAAAGTTTTATCTAAATTAAGTGGTGTCTGGGTATCAATCCCTATGGGATCGATATATACTCTTTTAAGCTTCAAGTCACGACCCATTCACTTGTGATTTTTGAGCATAAAACAAGTAGATAGGTTTTACCATCAACAACTACCTTCTTACGATCCTAACAAAAGCTAATCTCCCATTTTTCCAGCAATTTTCCAGTTTTTCTCATGACAGAATTTCGGTTTAGTTTTGTATGGCCATTCTAACACAGAAATTGAGGTTTTTAGACAATATGTTCTTCTAAACAAATGTTCCTATATGTATTAAGTTTCTAATGAACTAAAGCTCATACAATTTGTTTTATTATTCCTAGCGTTATACCCAAAATACTACAGAATGTTCTCAAATAGAGACAGCACCCAGTACTCAACTTCAAGACAAATTTCAAAACCTTTAGAGATAGAATTAAAATTAAATTCCTTCATGAAAGTTGTATCCACATGTCTCCAGTTTAATATAAATTAAAAATATTCCTATTTGGATATATAATGATCAAGATATGGGTAAAATATAGATGCCTGTGGAAACACTCCATCTGACATATTCCAGCATACTTCATCATCAACCTTTCATTCAATTCATTCCAATTCAAGCATCGTTCTCATACCATTTAACATGCCTTAAAACTCAGATTGTTACTTACCTATTATACTTCCAATTGAATGCAAAACTTTAGATTAAACCAAGTCTCCAATCATGCAAGATCAATCGCGAACTCTAAGTGAAAATATATTATTTTCTGACAGCAATATGAAGACCACTTTTAGCTAATTCCTTGGATAATTTGTGAATGTTTAACATATGATTTTTGTGCAATAGCTTAGCCAGGGTTAAGAAAAATTATAGAGAAAAACCTCATGCAAGTTTTCGGTGGTAAAGGAGAATGAAGGCAGCTGTAGAAACTTATCTTGCCTATCCAATATGTTAGCTAGGTATCATCAAATTACAAAGCCATATATAATGCCATTTGTTCAACAATTAAGCTGCCACTAATCCACTCATAATGCTGCCATTTGTCTCTTACTAATCAGTCCATATGTCACTCCAAGATTGGTCCACTTGTCACATACTAATTGATCCAATTGTCATTTAATTACTAGTCCATTTGTCACAAATTTAACTATGCCAAATATCATTTAATTTTAGGCTTAATCCCCTTAATTTTTCATGTATCAATTTATCCTACCTCTTGACATTTTTTGTAGCCCAAAATTACATTTTAATTCATCAATTTCCTAATCCATAACATATAATTCCAATTTACTAATTGAAATCCAAACATACCAAAATTCAAGACATACCAAATCACAATTCACATAATGTTTGTTAGGTTTATATAAATATAGTGCCCTAAAAAGCAAGTGTATTTACATATAACTTAATTTTATTCTAGTTACAATATTGCAATGAAAATATTTATTGTTAATAAAACAAAAGAGTTTGGTTTTATTTGTCTGAACATTATACAACTAGTCATAAGGTACCAAGATTCTTTTGTAAGTAATATAAATATACATAGAGATGTATGGGAAACATGTTTATTATTAAAATCTAGATTAATTGATTAACAGTCGAATAATCAAGTTGGTCGCTTGATTATGGTTTAGACTGTAGTGTTGCAATTTACCTCCGTGTAAGTAAAGGAGTTCACTTCAAGGGAATGATGAGTTTCAAATAAGGATAGTAGTTGACTATCGGTAATGGAACTATTAAATGAATATGGAATTGCATATGTTTTTAAAGAATAAAGTAGGCCGTTATCTTAATCTAAAAACACACACCTTAGCATTCATTTATTACGAACCACAATCTTGATGAGTGGTGAACTCATATGTGTTTTGTTATAATTCTTGATATGATCGAAATGGATTTCTATAATGTATCAATCTAGTGTCTACATGTTGAAATTATTAATTAAAACATGCATCAGGGAACATTCACTCAAATAAAGAGTTTATAGTGATATCATCACTTCTAGATGTTTTACAGAGATTGGTGATTAAACTAGCGCCAGTAGTTTGATGGACTAACTACCCATCAAGTTTTAACACAAAGATTGGATCTTGTGTGTTAATCACCATGTAGAGTGAAAAAACCAACTTAAGGGCAAAACGGTAACATTACCCTTTATTGTGCGGATAGCTATAATATGGTTCATAATAGAGTTTGCGATTGGACAGTGAATTAAAATTTTTGAAACACATTTTCTCATAATTTTAAATAATTCAAGAGTTCAACCAATTTTCTTTAATGGAATGACATTTGGTTAATAAGTCGGAATTAATTCTAATGAGATTAAATTAATTCGAAACTTATTAGAGCTTGAATTATTTAAGTCTAATTAGATTCCCCACTTGGCTTCTAGGAAGGTTATCAAAGAAAGAAAGAAAAATAAATGGAAGCTACCGGAAAGAAAATGTGACTGTTTAGAGAGAATTGGACGAATTAGATTCGGGCCAATAAAACCGGAACAATTTAATTAAGAGTTAATTAAATTGGGTCTTAAGCCTATAATTAAATGTTAGGCTTACACTAATTAATTGTTAATTATAAGCCCAAAGGAATTTTTAATATTGGGCTAGATTTTAATTTAATTAATTAGATTAATTGAATTAAAATCTAAATCATTTATCATTAAATGGTTTAATGGTTAATTAAAGAATGAAGCGTGGTAGTGGATAGTAGCCATTCTTTTGATTAAGAAATGAAGTTAACGTTTTTGCTCATCAATTATTAAATATTTTAATTGTTTTTTTAAAAGCATAAACGTGCAGTCCATTTTAGCATATTTTCATTAAAGAATGAAAAGATGTTTTGTGTGGCTTTTGCTCTCTCCACCTTCATCTAATACATTAAGTCATGCTTATGATTAAATGGCTTTGATGGCTGCTTTTTTAATAACGTAGAAACAAACCTTGGATAATAAGCAAACCATCGGTTATGCTTATTATTATTATTTGTAACATAGAAAATGTCCAAGGGTTAGACGTGTAAAGACCTTTTTCATTTGGCTTTGATTGAAGAATCAACGTGAGTGGTTTTGGTATCTATAAGGTCTCCAAATCGTCGGCCATAACAAGTGGTAATTGAGATTACAAATTTTCTTTTTTAGCATTGGATGCTAATTGAACGTGTGGTCATGAAACTCTCTCTTCCAAAAACACTTTCGGATATAGAAAAAATGTTTGTCTCATTTTTGTTGTTCTTTTTGAAGTAGCCGAAGATAGTAAAAAATTTGCTGTCCAATTTTTCTTCTCCTATCCCACCAAAGGATTTTGATAACCAAGTTGTCCAAGGAGAACAACTGGTAGATCAG
Organism: Erythroxylum urbanii; assembly: GCA_027568935.1. Taxonomy (NCBI): domain Eukaryota; kingdom Viridiplantae; phylum Streptophyta; class Magnoliopsida; order Malpighiales; family Erythroxylaceae; genus Erythroxylum; species Erythroxylum urbanii. The sequence continues at coordinate 8,424 of JAOQML010139308.1, read as the reverse complement.
ATTGGTCGAGTACACAGTAGAAGCAAGGAGTCAAAGCTGTAGCAAGGAGTTAGTAAAAATTTTGATCTTGTCCTTATTTTATTTATTTTCTTTATGCTATATCATGTATGGATTAAAAGCATGTTGATTTAGTATTTACGCTTCCACTATATTGTGATTTCGAAAAAAGTTTTTGAAATCTATCATTTAGCCAAACCAAGCATGTTTTTGGTTTCGATCCAACAATTAGTATCAGAGCCGATTTTATTATGCATGATTTGGTTCCTATATGTGGCATGGATTGTCAATTATATTACATTATGTATGCTGCAATTTTTTATGTGATAAAATCATATGTTGTGTATGTTTTGGTTTGTTCTTTTGATTGTCCATAGAAAATTGATTTACCTGTAAGTTTTCTTCGATTGGTTTGTAACAAGGAGGGTGGCCTATCATCACCATGTTTCCTCGACTTATTTTTTCTATTTTCATTATTTTTGTAATGTAAAAATTTCGTAATTTTGAAGACGAAGTTGCCATGGATCAAAGAAAAGTAGGTAAATATTTTTGGGTTTTATTTTGTGTTTATGGCAATTTTATTTTTATTAAATTCAATTAATTCTTGATTTTTTCAAGTGCTGGAATTTTTGTTTTACTTTGTACAAATCAGATTTTATAAAATAAAAAATGCCATTAACTAGTTTTTACCGAACGGGTCGGGTCGAGCGAGCGAAGAGTTCGAAATGGAAGATCCCAGACCAAGAAGTTTTTTTGGGCCTAAAAGCCTTGTAATTTTCTTTTATTTTTCTAGGATGGACAACCAAAAGTAACTTTTTAATTCATGAGACGAATGAATGAATGGATGCTAATAATATGCGATATTATATGAATGTATGCCATTTAGAAAAATTGCCAACCGAGGTTTTTCCATGCATTCATTATGTATGAGATATATAATGAAACAATATAGGTTGGTTAATAAATTGCATCTAGCCAAGATGTTAATTATTAAAACTTAAAAAGAAAAAAAGATTAAGTGGGAGAGTATGCTTATGTGAGAGTCCACGATCTCTATAAGATGGCCCATTTGCATATGGTGAAGTGTTACTCCCCACCGGAGGATATGAATCCTAGATCTTGCATAGTTTAGGTTTCCTAAAGGATAAGTCTACTCATTGGTAACAAATGTGACCTTCCACCAAGGCATGGTTTACAAGTACCTTTAGTGGATGAATCAAATGGTTGCATACTCAACATGGTTTATCAATAACCTGCCCACTGTAGCTCTGTTGCTAAATGCATGGACTGAATTATGGTGCTTCTCAAAGAGTTAGGCATGAAGATGCTTGGTAGCTTTTTGAGTGGGAGGGGTCCTAGTTTTTCTTTTAATGGATAAGATGGTCCATCGTCACTTAGTCCATTATAGATAAGAAAAATAACTATCGTATAAAGATTTAATTTTTAAGTTTTGTTAAATTTATCATCATGCATATATACATGCATCATGATTTTATACAAAGTTCCAATATTTTTTACTAGTATGTTCATTCTTTAATAATTTATATTTTCAGACATAATTATCACAATATGAATCCACTCATAATGCTCTTCATTAATAACAAATTGGAAAATGGAGAAAAAATTAATGAATGGAGACGTAACCTCGACATTGTTCTCCAATATGGACGAATTTCATGGGTATTAATGGACAATGAGCCTACACCTCCAAGTGACAAGTCAACTCCTGAGTAAGTCCAGCAACATGAGCGATGGCAGAATGCTGATAACACTGCCAAGTGCTATATTTTGGCTTCTATCAGTGCAATGTTGCAAAAGCAACTTAAAGGTATGCAAAATACCGGTGTAATGGTCCATCACCTACATGACATGTTCGGTGTGAGGACCAGGTCTGCAAGGGTGAAAGCTATCCAAACCTTTTACAATCTCAAACAAGAACCAGTGCGGGATTACATGCTTAAGGTAATCTCTGCAATTACTGAGGCTAAGTTGCTTGGGGGAAAAATAGATGCAGAGATGCAGATGATCATGATCACCAATAGCTTAAACTCATCTTTTCAGCAGTTTAAGTTAGATTATGAGCTCAACACCAAGAATTACACCTTGAGTGAGTTGATAAATACCCTCAAGAATACGGAGGAGATATTAAATATCAGGGCCAATGGGCTAGAGGCTCATGTGGCATCTCCTTTTAAGCCCAAGAGTACGGGTAAGCAAAACAAAAAGGGTGAAAAGAAAAGGAAGGCCCAAATAGGGGTTAAGGAAAAATCTATGAAAAAGAAGGCCAAAGAGGACACCAAGGGAAAGTGTTTCCATTGTGGTGAGAAGGGACACTGGAAGAGGAACTGTGCAGTTTACCTTGAGACCCTAAAGAGCAAACAAGGTATGGGTTTCCTAAGTTTGTAAGGAACTAGAAATATGGCAGATTCATCTAGTTCTTGGATATTAGATTCAGGAGACACTAACCATGTTTGATGCTTGCAATTCCATACAGGGTTCTAGCAAAGGAAAAGACTGCCTAATGGCCAATTTCAAGTCAAGATAGTGGATGGATCCTACGTTTCGGCAGAACCAATAGGAGTAGTTATCTTAGACTTTCCTAGTGGTCATAAGTTATTTTTAGAGGATGTATATTACATCCCAATGGTTGTAAGGAACATTATTTCTATTTTTTGTTTAATAAAATCTGGTTATTCCTTATATTTTGAAGAAGTTGTTTCAATATATGAGAATAAGGATTTTATTTGTAATGCAGTAATTAAATAGGGATTGTTCTTTATAGAACCTATGACAGACTCACTAAACACCACAGCATTAATAAAACCAAGAAAATCCAATGACTCTAGCATTAATTCAAATTATCTATGGCATTTAAGGATGGGTCATGTCAATCAGAAAAGACTTGATAGGTTAGTGAAGGATGGGATCCTTATGGGCTTGGATAATGGTCTATTACCCACATAAGAGTCTTGTATTGAAGGAAAAATGACCAAAGCCCCATTTCCTTCTAAAGGAAACATATTTGAATTTACGTTGGACCTGGTACACACTGATGTGTGTGGGCCCATGAACGTACAAGCTAAAGAAGGTTATGAATACTTCATAACCTTTATAGATGATTAATCTAGACATGGCTATCTATATTTGATGTATAAAAAAAGTGAGTCTTTTGAAAGGTTCAAAGAATTCAAAGCTGAAGTTGAGAAGCAGCTTCGCATGCCATTAAAAAAACTTCGATCGAATCGAGGTGATGAGTAATTATCTGGAGAGTTCCAGCAATTCCTAAATGACAATGGAATTGTTTCTAACTTTTCAGCTCCCATATCACCTCAACAAAATGGTGTAGCTGAGAGGAGGAATAGGGCTCTATTGAAAATGGTAAGATCAATGATGTCCTATGCTAGCCTTCCACAATCGTTATGGGGATATGCCATACAAATGGGAACTTATCTTCTTAACTTTGCTCCATCCAAATTGGTGCCTAAAACACCTAGGGAGTTTTGGACTGGATGAGTGTCTTCATTGCAGCATTTGAGGACTTGGGGCTGTCCAGCCCATGTTCTAAAGCCTGAATGCACAAAGATGGAACTAAGGTCAGAAGTATGTTTGATAGTGGATATCCTAAGGGTACAAGAGGGTACTATTTTTACAGTCCTCAAAATAGGAAGGTATTTGTGTCGACAAATGCGACTTTCTTAGAGGAAGAATTTGTGAGAAATCATAAAGGAAGAAGTGAAATAGTACTTAAGGAGCTAGCTATTTCATCAAAACCAAAAGTTGATTTGGATATAGCAGAACATGATATTGAAATGGATTCAAAAGTTGAATCGGAAGAGTAGCCTGAATGTTAAGTAGCACTTAGATATAGTGGGAGAGTTATGAGACAACTAGACAGATATCTAGGTCTAGGAGAAGGCATAATTGCCATCTCAGATCAAGAAGTAATGAATCCCATTACTTATAGATAGGCTATTAATGACGTTGATATAGAAAAGTAGCTCAAGGCAATGGAATCGGAAATAGATTCCATATATGCCAATGAAGTTTGGATCCTTGTAGATCTACCACCAGGTGTAAAAGCCATAGGGTACAAATGGATCATTAAAAGGAAGAAAGGATCAGATGGAAAGGTAGAGACATTTAAAGCTAGATTGGTAGCTAAAGGCTATACTCAAAAGAAAGGTATAGACTATGAGGAGACTTTTTCTCCAGTTTCCATGCTTAAGTCCATCAGAATTATTTTGGCCATAGTAGCCTATTTCGATTATGAAATATGAAAAATGGATATCAAGACCGCATTTCTTAATAGGGATCTTAAGGAGACCATTTATAGGGCCCAACTAGAAGGATTCGTTAAGCCAGGTAATGAGCATAAGGTATGTAAATTGCAAAGGTCCATTTATAGATTTAAACAAGCTTCTAGATCTTGGAACATTAGGTTTGATAAGGCTATCAAAACCTATAGGTTCATACAAAACCTAGATGAGCCTTGTGTTTATAAAAGGATACAAGAAGGTAAGGTTACTTTCCTAATTCTGTATATCGATGACATTTTGCTCATTAGGAATGATGTAGGAATGTTATCTACGGTCAAAGGATGGCTGAATAAACAGTTCTCAATGAAGGATTTAGGAGAGGCTAGCCATGTTCTAAGGATAAAGCTTATAAGGGATCGTAAGAACAAGCAGAGAGCCTTATCTTAACTAACCTACATTGAGAGCATGCTCAATAAGTTTGCCATGCAAGATTCCAAGAGGGGTTTCACACTTACTAGATATCGAATCAAACTTTCAAAAAAAGAGCAAGTTGGAAGTTTAATGTTTACTATACTTTGCACTAGACCGGATATCTGTTATGCAGTGGGACTAGTATGCAGATTCTAGTCTGATCCAGGAATAGAGCATTAGACTGCGGTCGAATGCATACTGAAGTATCTTTATAGGACGAAGAATTTAATGCTTGTTTACTCTGGAAATGACCTTATTCCGACAGGATATACGGATTCCGATTTCCAATCAGATGTTGATTCTAGGAAATCAGCTTATAGTTCTATATTTACTTTGGGAGGTGGATCCATAGTCTGGAGGAGTGTCAAGCAATCTTGTGTTCCTGATTCTACTATATTGTAAAGTAGCAAAGGAAGCAGTCTGGCTCCGTAAGTTCCTAAAGGATTTGGAGGAAGTTCCAGAGGCAAAAATGGGCCATTACACTTTATTGTGATCAAAGTGGGGTAGTGGCTAATTCTAAAGAACCTCGGAACCACAAAGCCGCCAAACACATTCAAAGAAAGTATCATCTCATCAGGAAGATAATGCAACATGGTGAGGTGGATGTGGTAAAGATTCCTATAGATCAAAACCTAGCTGATCCATTCATGAAGATGTTGTCACAAAAGAGCTTCAAGCATCACCTAGAAGGCATAGGAATGAGGGATATGTCAAACTTGCTTTAGGGCAAGTGGGAGATTATTAGGTTGATATAAATATAGTGCCCTGGAAAGCAAGTTTATTTACATATAACTTAATTTTCTTCCAGTTACAATATTGTAATGAAAAAATTTATTGTTAATAAAACAAAAGAGTTTGGTTTATATAACTAATCATAAGGTACCAAGATTCTTTTGTAAGTAATATACATATACATGGAGATTTATGGGAAACATGTATATTATTAAAATATAAATTAATTAATTCATAGTCGAATAATCAAGTTGGTCGCCTGATTATGGTTTAGACTGTAGTGTTGCGATTTACCTCTGTGTAAGTAAAAGAGTTTATTTCAAAGGGAATGATAAGTTTCAAATCACGATAGTAGTTAACTATCGATAATGGCACTATTAAATGAATCTAGAATCACGTATGTTTTTAGAGAATAAAGTAGGCCGTTACTTTAATCATAAAACATACACCTTAGCATTCGTTTATTACGAACCACAATCTTAATGAGTGGTGAACTCATGTGTGTTTCATTATAATTCTTGATATAATTGGAATAGATTTTTATAAGGTATCAATCTAGTGTCCACATGTTGGAATTATTAATTGAAACATACATCAGGGAACATTCACTTAAATAAATAGTTTACAGTGATATCATCACTTCTAGACGTTTTATAGAGATTGGTGATTAAACTGACGCCACTAGTTTGATGGACTAGCTACCCATCAAGTCTTAACACCAAGATTGGATCTTGTGTGTTAATCACTATGTAGAGTGAAATAGGAGATCTAGAAGGAAAAACCAATATAAGGGCAAATAGTAATTTTACCCTTTATTGTGCGAATGGCTATAATATGGTTTATAATAGAGTTTACGATTGGAAATCGAATTAAAAATTTTGAAACACATTTTCTCATAATTTTAAATAATTCAAGAGTTCAACTAATTGTCTTTAGTGGAATGATATTTTGTTAATAAGTTGGAATTAATTCTAATGAGATTAAATTAATTCCAGGCTTATTGGAGCTTGAATTATTTAAGTCCAATTAGATTCCCAGTTAGCTTCTAGGAAGGTTATCAAGGAAAGAAAGAAAAATAAATGGAGGTTACCGGAAAGAAAATGAGACAGTTTGGAGAGAATTGGATGAATTGAAATCGGGCCAATAAAACCAGAACAATTTAATTAAAAGTTAACTAAATTGGGTCTTAAGCCTATAATTAAATGTTGGGCTTACACTAATTAATTGTTAATTATAAGCCTAAAGGAACTTTTAATATTGGGTTACAATTTGATTTAATTAATTAGATTAATTGAATTAAAATCTAAATCATTTAACATTAAATGGCTTGATGGTTAATTAAAGAATGAAGTGTGGTAGTGGATAGTAGCCATTCTTTTGATTAAAGAATAAAGTTAACATTTTTGCTCATCAATTATTAACTATCTTTATGGCAGTTTTAAAAGCATAATTGTGCAGCCCATTTTATCATATTTTCATTAAAGAATGAAAAGGTGCTTTGTGTGGCTTTTGCTCTCTCCACTTTCATCCAATACATTCAATTATGCTTATGATTAAATGGCTTTGATGGCTATTTTTTAATAACATAAAAGCAAACCATCGGTTATGCCTATTATTATTATTATTTGCAACAAAGAAAATGTCCAAAGGTTGGACATGTAAAGATCTTTTTCATTTGGCTTTGATTAAATAATCAACGTGAGTGGTTTTGGTATCTCCAAGGTCTCCAAACCGTCGGCCATAACAAGTGGTAATTGAGATGACGAATTTTCTTTTTTAGCATTGGATGCTAATTGAACGTATGGTCTTGAAACTCTCTCTTCCAATAACACTTTCAGATATAGAAAAAATGGTTGTGTCATTTTTGTTGTTCTTTTTGATCTAGTTGAAGATAGCAAAAAGTTTGCTATCCATTTTTCTTTCTTTTCCCACCAAAGGATCTTGATGACCAAATTGTCTAAGGAGAACAACTGGTAGATCAGATTGGTTGAGGACACAGTAGTAGCGAGGAATCAAAGTTGTAGCAAGGAGTTGGAAAAAATTCCAATCTTGTTCTTATTTTATTTATTTTCTTTATGTCGTATCATGTATGGATTAAAACTATGTTGATTTGGTGTTTACGCTTCCGCTATATTGTGATTTCAGAAAAAGTTTTTGAAATCTACCTTTTAGCCAAACCAAGCATGTTTTTGGTTTCGATCCAACAATGTTCACTTAACATTTTTCATACCTCGGGGCATATCAAATAAGTGCATATGCTTACCTGTAATGTGTACAATTATCAATTTGTGTATGAATGCTAATGTTATATATGTATATGCAATACCTAATCTAGGGTTGAACCTTAAGCATATATCAGAAAATAGGATGATACACTTGTTCAAAAAATTATTCCCTAAACACATTCATACACATTCAAATGCTCAACTTGCTTTATGGTACGTACAAGGAAGAAGATAAATAATACAGTCAAGGCCATATTTTGGGTTTAAAGAAAGAAAAGGTTTCATGTTAAGCTCAAAGGGAGTTCATTAAAGGTCACATCATGGTGGCTTTTTAAGCAAAAGGGGTAAATCCTAATTACCTTCATCATTTCAACGTTTGTATAAGATTTTGTGATCTCAACTAGTATTTGTAAGCAAGTTCTAGAGTTCCTCAATCATGATAGAACACTCTCAATAAAGAATACTTGAATTTGGTGTAAATATTTCAAATCACTCAAATTCTTACAAAAGAAAAGTGTCATTCATCTATCATAACAAGCTAATGTCCTTTTAACCGAAATCCAAGTTAATCAGTCTAAGCATGCTAGTATACCCATTCACTTATATGCTAGTATAACCATTCACTCATATTATGCATTTCTAATCCCGATCGAGTTCATTTAATGATCATGCATCTCTAAACATTAAATGGGAAAGCAATCATACAACACACAAATATTTTTTTTAACTAATATTCCCCCCCT
>JAOQML010139296.1:0-15842 GCA_027568935.1 Erythroxylum urbanii | reverse complement strand
CATCATCATCATCATCATTATTATTATTATTATTATTATTATTATTATTATTATTATTATTATTATTATTATTATTAATTTATTAACAACAAAACAATAATCTATTTTGAGAGTAAAATACAAAATTATCCTTACTCAATTTCGGATTCAACTAATTAATAATCCAAAGTTTATTGGTTACTTATTGGTACAAAGTTTTGACTTAAAAGTCTTAAACCTTAATTTCTGCTAATTCAATTATTTGATATATGATACTACATACATTGCATGCAAAAAGGGAAAGGAAATGTTAAAAAAGGAAAGACTTCTGTGATTACTAAAATGTTAGCAAGATATCTAACAACATTGATATTCTTAAAGCAGATATCAATGGCAAAACAAAGGCTCCACATGCTACTATGGAATCATATCAGCTCCGGTCCAGAGCCAGATCCTTCATTGAAATGTGTCAATTTGAATAACAACCTATTGTACATGAATCATAGATGATCAAACTCATCATGAGCCTGAGCCTCTTGATCGGCTTTTTAATCAGCTGTTGTATCTGACCCAGCTGTAGAGCTTACATTTTAGGAGTCTAAGATGAACCCAAGTTGGAGCCCTCGGTAATCCCTCTATTGCTCTCAGTATTAGTTTTTGCGTTTATCCCATTCTCAACCTTCTTTAGCTTATCAACTTTCGGCTTGGGTTTTGGAATTTTGTTGACACTAGCAACCAATATAATATGAATCAAGCATTAGTCAGAGTTGAGGTATGCATAGCAGAAATTGCCTTCCTAATCAAGGAAAAGAACTGCAGCATTAACTTATCTTGTAGATTGAACACCTTCAGATATACTTCCTCATAAGTGAATACTGGTTTGCTGAATCCAGGGGTTCTACAGGAGAAACATAATCCATTTGGATCATATGAATTCAGGAAAATTAAATTCACAATAATTACACAGGAAAATAATTAAAAGCAAAGTCCATTTTCAACAATTTCAATCAAACTGTATGATACCATAAGGGTTGCAAGTTTAACATTAGGTTAACCACAAGCATGAAAAACAAGAATCATGAAGAGAAGACTATGCAATGGTATATTGGGTCATATGAGTCTATATGGGTAAAGAACAAATTTATATAACACAAGCATACAAAAACATTTATATGGTAATCGGTGCCTTATAAATATAGGTCAAACCAATTAAAATGAACAAGTGCTCATGAAAGTTCTATCAAAGAAGACCATTAACAAAGCAGCAGCAGCGAAAATAATTACAATTATAGAGTCTACTTACTTGCTCTGCTCCACCTCCTTCTCATTCAACCAAGTCTTCAACTTGTCAGCATCACCTAGAATCTAGAAATAAAATTGTCATGGACTTTATGTTAAGTATTTCAATTGATTTAAGATGGCATAATGACGAAGCCAAGCATCTTAATTAGAAATTGAAACACACCTTATCTATTCTATCCTTTGGAAGCCAAGGCTTATTTGATTGCAAGCCCTGTACAATCTGCAGGCAACCAAAAATGACAAAGTCAACGCCCTACTCATTTTTAACCCATCCAACACACAATGGTAACAGAAGAATTTTTGGCATGACAGTTGAAACTTAAGCCACGAAAGACCTCATAGTAGTATAAAGCCTAGCAAACCTTCAAGTTAAGCGACTAAAAAATGTTATTAGGTTAATAGACATATGCATAATATATCCAATATAGATATACATACATTCATACTAAATGCGAATGGGTTTTAAAGAGTGTGTTGCTCATAGATCTCAAAGTTCTCATTGACATTTTCTAGATCAAGGTCCTTTATATCATCATGTAAAGCCTCAACAACCCATGCATTGTTCTTCAAAATTTAGCTACTTTAGTAGGACAGTGTAGCCCCCAAATACGGGGAATATGAAACATATTCATCCTATAACATCTAATCCTTTAAAAATGGGATTATCAAAGCTAGCATCATAGCTGAACAAAAGACCTCCAATTGTTATACAATCGGCAGTTTGCAGCATTTAAGTCGATACCCATTTCATAATAAGTTAATCTAGACATCAAAATCGAAAAACGAACAAGATTATCAAATAAACCAATCACATCAGAATCAAGACAATTCTAAGCTAGAAAGCTTGATTGTAGGAAGAAGAACAAAACCCAGAATGATAATCAAGAAAATCGATAACTACAATTCCGTTAAGAAGAAACTAAACAACAAGCAAAGAGAGAGGGTGATTAGGAAATAAATCAGATTTACCTGTAAGCTTGAAGACGAGATCATGAAGATGAGAGCCAGGAGGAGAATAGCGACGGAGACGTGAGCCAGGGGCGTGAATACGAGAGCGAAGGCGGAGGGTCTGACGAGGATAGAACGGTCAGAGAGTTGGGGAAAGATTATTCCCTGTTACCCGGAATAGCTAAAGATAGATATAGTGATCTTTAGCTATTCTTCGTAGTCCGGGAATAATAAAGCCTAAGAATGCCTATTCTACTTCTTTTTCTTTACCAAATGTAAGAATACTTAAACATTAAGAATAACGTAGGAATAGAATTTCTATTCCATCAAACCAAACGTACCGTTAGTAATAGTTGAAAATTCTCTTAGAACTTTCTATAGATACCATTATATGCTAAACAATTGTGCGACTATAATGATTAGGATGAGATAATTTCATAAAGGTTTGAGGGAAACGAGAAGAAAAGGATGAAGCTTCAAAATAAGGTACGAATTACGATTCATGTTTTGTTATGATATGTGTTAATTATTTTATAGAATTTAAGTGATCTTGGATTTTGAAAAAATATTACAAAATAGTTTACTAATTATTTGACTACATGCGAGATCAGAACTCGCCTCGATTTCTCAACAGTGATATACGATAGATGTAGATTATACTATATTTTGATAGATGTTTAAGTATGTTTTTAAGTATTTCTTAGATGATTATCACTTGTATATGCTTAGAATTGTGATATTGTTAGTGTTTGATTATGTTCTAAGTGTTTTTTTGGTTTAAAGAGAATTAGATCTTAATTTTATGTTTCAAGAGGTGTTTGATGTGTTTGTGAATGTTGGCAATTTGGAAATTGAAGAATAGAGAAGATGGAGGAAGTTTGAAGGTGACACGATTGTTCCTCAAAGAGTAAGATCCTACCAGAGAGTGAAACAAAAGGAGCACAGTCGTGCCTCTAAGGGCACAATTATGCCTGAGGTTTTCCAAGCGCGAGTTTTTTTTAGTCTTTTAATGTTTTGGGGATATTGTTAGAACTAAATTAAGTGGGAAAACCCTAGAAAGAACCCTACAAGCCTTAAGAACTATTTAAGAACAAGAAAAACACAAAAAGAAAATGCAATAACCATTCATCAAAGTGGAGTGATTTTGAATTACATCAGGAAATTCCAGTATTCCAAATCAAAGAGTCAGACAATTTTTTTCTCTTTTCCTTTTAGTTTCTTTCATTATCCTTATTATGTAATTGGATTTCTAAGATGTTTATCATATCTATGGAGTTCTGAACTCAGATTAGGAATTATTTTTTGACTTATTTATTTTTTAATTCAATCTATTTCTAGATGTTTGTGATAATTGTTCTTGTATAAACTTGACAATAAATCTAAAGAGTGAGTCAAAGTAATTAATGTTATATTGTACAATGAGAGTTGGCAATTTGATAGACCTAAAATTATCGATTGAACGATCAATCGAAGAGAGATATTAGTTGTGAAATTGATTATCTAATAGATAGTTTCAGATATAATAGAAGAAGTTAGGAATAGCAAGGGAAACAAAATAAGGAAAGAATAGTTCTTAAATATTCAATCTTTATCAATCTCAATTTTCATTAGTAGCTCACTTGTTATTTTGTTACTTGCTTTGTTTAATATATTTGTTTAAGTTTTTGTTATTTAAATTTTATTCAAATCAATTCCATATTACTTTAGACAAAGTTAGGTTTAAATTGTTAGGTATTGCATAATCCTCGTGGGAACGATAACCTCTTATACTACAAGATACGATTTATATAATTATGGGTATTAAGAGTTTATTATCAGATATAAAACTTGCTCAACAATTTTTTGGCAACATGTCCAGAGATTTTAACTATAATAGCCTGGTTTTCTTACTAAAGGTTGGGACATAGGATCCTTAACCACTGTATATGAGAAATAGCATTGAGAAACTATGAGGTGCATTGCTTTCACATGCATATCATTAGCATACACACATGAATTATGATCTTGTACATGTTTTAAAGACTGTATACGCACTTAATTGACATATTTCGGGTTATGAAAGATTTAAAATGGTTATGATGTGAATTGTGAATTATTATTTCTTGAATTTTTATCTAATGAATTTCATTTATTCATTTGGAATTTAATTGCTACAATTGGGATATCTATAAATTTATCTGTATTTTTGGACTAGAAAAAAATACCAAGTGGCAAGATAACTTGATAAATGGCAGTAGAAATAAGTGACACATAGTAATAGAAATAAGTGACATTTGGCATTAGGATTGAGTGACAATTGGCTTAAATAATTGGATGACAAATGTCTTGGAGATTAAGAGACAAATGGACTAATTATTAAGAGACATATGGTAGAATAAGTATGAGAAATGAAGCTTGTTTCTTTATATGGTAAGTGGCATAACAAGTGTCATAACACTCACAAAGCCTTTACTTACCATATATTTAACCCATCTCATGATATACACACCCATAAAAGACCATCTTTCATTTGTTACTTTTTGTTACATGCTTTCTTCTTCTCTCCATTCATGATACTCTCACTAACCCTCACCGCGTTGAGTTTTTGCTAAAAGCCTACACTCACCACTCTAACATAATTCGGTTATCTTCATCTTGTTACTAAAAAGCTAGCCTATTCTACCTTGAAAGCCTCATGTAAGCATGAGGAGCTAGGGTTAATTGATGAATTGAGGAGCTTTGGAGCTAAACAAGTAAGTAAGATATTATTCTTCATGGCTTGTTTTAATAGAAACGTATATGATGATAGTTTAGGGATAGATTGATGGTGTTAATGGTGTTCGATGTGCTGGAACGTTGATGAAGAAATAGATACGTTTATGTTCTATTTTTGTGTCGATGATAAACCATAGCTTGTAAGTTGTAGTATCGATGCTTTTGAGATGGAATTGAGGTGAAAATGATGAGGAAATGAAGTAGAAATGATGAACTATGCATAAGATGTTTTGAGTTTAGTAAGAAAGAGTTAAAAATTTGGAAAAACATGGAAGAAATTGGCGGGGAATTTCAGATGGCATAACCCACGATCATAGGAAGGCCTCCACAATCGTAGGAAAGGCATTGGATGTGAGTTCTTCTTTTTTGAGTGAATATTGAATTAACTAATGACAAGTTACTTTACTTTGGGGCATTTAGACTTGATTGAGGCTTGAAATGAACATAGTTTGATGTTGAATAAGTTAATAAAGTGTTTGATAAGTTTAAGTTTTTAATTGATGTTATAACTTGGGAAAGGATTGTTGACATCAAAATACCAAAATCTGGAAATTTATAAGTGATATAGGAATGAAAGTCTTCTTAAGAATACAAATATGATCTAAAGGATATGAGTAAGGTGAATTAGGTATGAATGAATGAGAATTTGGATACTGTGTGATTATAACATGCTAGAAAAAGGATTGGTGAATTTATGATTGATGATATAGGAATAATTAAGTTTCTTTGAGGTGTAAACCTAAGTACACACTAAATATATATAAGTGATAATGTTTGAATGACCATGACTTATGATTAAGGATACATACCTGGGAATAGTCAATTAAGGATGCATTGTACATGAAACATATATATGTGTATGGTTGGATACTTATATGATTGAGTAAAATAGTAATGTGTATAAATGTGTGTATTACATGATTTAGATGCACAAGTCGAATGCTAACATCCAGACATTACTGGTTCTTCAAGGTAATAGCTAATATAGAGCTTACTATTAGTTAACCTAGATGTTTTCTCACTATGAATGATCTGTTTTTGTTTAAATTCCTATTATTGAAATGTTATTAATATGAATGTGATAATTCTGAACATTGATAGTCCAAAGAGTTTGATAATTAAGATCGTATTGGAAGTGTTCATAATTGAATGTGAATTTGAAAGAAATATTTGTACTCAACAAAATGTTGAATGTCAGACTTAGATTTGATGAATATGAAAAATGATTGTGTCTGAAATGAATGAAAGTTATTGAAAGCATGATATGTGAATTGATGCATTTCATTACATTGATATGCATAATCAGATAAACGAGTTGTGATTAAAGTGGCCAGTGAAAAAAGAGCTTAAAGCTCAGAATTGTGTATAAAGAGCCTTAGACTCAGTATTTAATAAGTCCGGTATCTACAATAGGTACGGGACAGTTATTAATAAGCTCGATATCTATAACAGATATGGAACAGTAAAAAGACGCTCGGTCACAATAAAGTAACAATGAAAGTAGAGACATATGTGTATTTGCATATATAATTTGATATGTATTAAATGAATTATTGAAATGAACTTATTAGACTATTTTGAAATAGAAATGTGAAATAGTGTACACAAATTGTATTTGTTGAAACATGATGAAATGTGACGTGATATAAAATATTTGATGATATAATCTGTCTGTGAATTGAAATGTGCATTGCCTTTGTGATTTGATATGGGTGAGCACATCGAGGATGGTTCACTCACTGAGTTCATAAAATTTATCAAAATTGTAATTATTGTTTTTCAGGTAAGAGGGAGACATAGTTCCGAAGGTAGATTAGTAGAAGTCTAGTATTGTCAATTTTGGACTCAAAAATGGCTCAAAGGTCGGTCAGCTGATATTGAGGAGTTTAGATAGAGTACTTTTGTTTAGTTCCTCTTTCCATGTAGAACATATTGTAAAGAGTAATAAACTCTTATATGTTTTTGATACTATATATACGGATTATGTAGTGAAATGCTACAATGTAAACTATGTTTTATAAATGGAATGAGGAGTTGATCTTTTGAATATTTGTATTATATGTATGATACCAAATAAGTTGATGTGATTGTTCTAACATGCAACTTTCATAGAGTATGTTCTAGAATGTCATGTGGATGCTTGGGTATGTGCCCTATGGAAGTGGGATGTTACAGGTTTTTGGTATCAGAGCAATGTTTGGCATCTGTAGGGACATATAAGAATATTTAGACCTGATATATAGTGAGAGACTCGGATAGTGATCATGATTATTGTTTATTATAGGTCATTCACTATAGGAGATCAAGTTGCAGAATTAGCTGACTTAGAGTTTGTAGGAGCCAATAGAGAGTTTCCAGTACATCGATCTGACCAAATGCCTCAGAGAATTCCTGAGAGGAGAGAAAGGAGATATGATAAATTTAGGAAGTAGGGGCTGTATACTTCTATGGAAGTACAGACTTTGCTGAGGCAGAAGGATGGTTAGAGAGAACAGAAAGGATTTTTAATCAGAAGGATTGTAATTGTGATGAAAAGTTTGACTACACGGTCTCGTTACTATAAGGTCCAGCTTATCAGTATTGGAAGACTATCCCCGACAGTACCACCCGACCTTGTAGTTTAACATGGGAAGACTTTCTGAAGTCTTTAAGGAGAATTACATGCCAAAGATCTACCTGGATAGGAAGATGAAGGGGTTTTTGGATTTGAAGCAAGGAAGTCTCACAGTAGCCGAATATGAGATACAATTTAATAAGTTAATGGGGTATATTCTGACTGAGAAGGATAGGTGTAGACAGTTTGAGGATGGGCTAAATATGGAGATTAGGACGAGGTTGGTTATCACCAATTTGGGTAATCTTATGAAACTATGAGCTGCCTCGATCTGAATTGAACAATTACTGAAAGATGAACAAGGAGAGTACAGACAGGAGTTTAGAATGAAGAGACAGGGTGAGTCTCAAGTCGATTCTTGTAGAAGATTCAGTAAATGCCAAAATAGATCATTTTGACCACTGGCTAGATCGAGATAGTTGGGGTTTAAACCGAGAGGCATCTTTGCACAAGCTGGTATTAGTAGAGGTCCAGTATCAATAGGGCAGACACAACAGAAGCCTAACTGTGAACACCGTGGTAAGAAACATGGTGGAGAACGTTGGAAGTTATCGGGAGCTTGCCTTCGTTGTGGCTCTTTCGAACACCAGATTAGAGACTGTCTTATAACTTTGGAGTACATTCTAGAGTGAGAGGAGGATCGGTAACTAAGACAACTGTCCAACAAAATAAAGCTAGTGGATTAGGATAGAGAGGTAGAGGTAAAGGTAAAATAAGTTCAGCTAGTCTTACTATCAGGACCGAGGTTTGGAGTAATCAGCCACAGTATCAGGCCAAGATTTATGCAATTATGAGACAGGAGGCCTAGAACTCCCCAGATGTTGTAGCAGGTGCGTTAAATATCTTTCAATTTGAAACATTTACATTGTTAGGTCTAGGATCTACGCATTCATTTATCACTCCGCATCTGGCATCTAAACTGCATTATGAGAGAGAGATGTTGAAATGTGGCCTAGAAGTAAGTACACCGATAGGTAGGACTACGGTGATTGGACAAGTGTGTAAAGGGTGCATGACTCGAGCTGATCAGGCATAGATGGAAGCTAATTTGATTGTATTGCAGTTAAATGAGATAGATCTTATCCTAGGTATAGATTGGCTTGTTGCACATAGGGTTATAATGAACTCTATAATAAGGAGGTAAATATTGAATCTCCTAATCAGCCGAGAGTAATGTTTTAAGGTGTTAGTCAAGCAGTACCAGCTAGATTAATTTCACCAATAAGTGCTTTAAGACTGGTTCGAGGTGGACATGAGGCTTATCTAGCCTATGTGACTGATTCCTATATTGAGTAAACAGTACAAGATATTCCTATGGTTAGAGATTTCCTGGATGTATTTCTTACTAAATTATTTGGTTTACCCTCAGATAGGGAGATAGAGTTCGCTATTGACCTTGTTCTAAGTACTGCTCCTATATCTATTCCTCCATATAGGATTGCACCTGTGGAACTTAAGGAACTTAAGGCTCAATTACAGAAGTTTTTGGATAAGGGTTTTATCAGACCAAGTGTGTTACCTTGGGGAGCCCCAGTTTTATTTGTGAAGAAAAAAGATGGGACTTTGAGATTATGTATTGACTATAGATAGATGAATCAGGTGATAGTAAAGAATAAGTATCCATTACTGAGAATAGACAATTTACTTGATCAGTTGTAGGAAGCTCAGGTGTTTACAAAACTAGATTTGAGATTAGAGTACTATCAATTGAAGATAGCAGAGACTGATGTACCAAAGAGTGCATTTAGAACCAGATATGGGCACTTTGAGCTTTTGGTGATGCCTTTTAGGTTGTCAAATGCTCCAATATCTTTTATGGCATTGATGAATAAGGTATTCCGACCTTACTTAGATCATTGTGTGATTGTGTTCATAGATGATATTTTGGTGTATTCGAAGAGTATAGAGGAACATTCTAGATTGAGGTTAGTTCTACAGATAATAAAAGAGAAGCAATTTCATGCTAAGTTCAGTAAGTGTGAATTTTGGCTTGATTAAGTGGTATTCTTAAGTTATATAGTATCTGAACAGGGCATACAAGTAGACCCAAAAAAAGTTGAGCAAGTGATGAAGTGGGAAGCTCTAAAAAATGTGCTTAAGATATAGAGTTTTCTTAGATTAGCAAGATATTACAGGAGACTTGTCGAGGAGTTTTCTTTGATCTCAACCCCTTTGATAAAGTTTATAAGGAAGAATGTACCACTTAGATAGACTAATGAATGCCAAAGGAGTTTTGAGGAACTAAAGCATTGATTAACTACAACATCGATGTTAGCTATTCCATTTGATTTTGAAGGTTATGTCGTGTATAGTGATGCTTCACACCAGGGATTAGGATGTGTTCTAATACAATATGGTAGAGTGATTGCATATG
Source organism: Erythroxylum urbanii (assembly GCA_027568935.1). Taxonomy (NCBI): domain Eukaryota; kingdom Viridiplantae; phylum Streptophyta; class Magnoliopsida; order Malpighiales; family Erythroxylaceae; genus Erythroxylum; species Erythroxylum urbanii. Next base: position 5,871 of record JAOQML010139296.1, on the reverse strand, counting down.
CATCGAGACAATTAAGGTCTTATGAATTCAATTATCCAGTATATGATTTAGAACTTGCTGCAGTGGTGATTGTTTTAAAGATTTGGAGACATTATCTATATGATGAAACATTTCAGATATTCACAGATCACAAAAGTTTGAGATATTTATTGAGTCAAAAGGAGTTGGATATGAGACAAAGACGATGGATTGAATTGCTTTAAGATTATAATTGCACGATTGAGTATCATCCTGATAAAGCTAATGTTGTATTTGATGTATTAAGCAGGAAATCTAATAGTAGTGTGGATCAAATTCAAACATCGAGGTTACCCAACCTAGTATAACTGAAAGCATTGAATGTTGAGCTAAATTTAGGGTAGAATGAAGTATTGTTAGCTACATTGAAGCTTAGATTGATGTTACATGAAAGGATCAGAAAGGCTCAAAGGAAGGATCTAGAATTAGTGAATCTTATTGAGAAGTTGAAAGAGAATTTGAATTTTAAATTTGAATTGAGAAATGATACATTGTGGTTGAAGCAGAGATTGTGTGCATCTGATGGGGATGATTTAAGGAAAGAGATTATGGAGGAAGCACATATAGCAGCTTATGTTATCCGTCCTGGTACTAACAAGATGTATAATACAGTGATATAATATTTCTAGTGGCTAAGGATAAAGAAACAAGTGGCTAAATATGTGGCTAAATGTTTAACATGTCAACAGATTAGAACATTAGGATCTGGTTGGGAAGTTACAGCCATTTCCTATTCTAGAGTGGAAATGGGAGAGAATCACTATGGATTTCATTATGGGATTACCAAGGATACCGAGGTAACATGATGCCATATGGGTCATTGTGGATAGATTGACAAAATTAGCCCATTTCTTAACTGTGAGAGAGAATAATACACTGAATCAGTTAGTTCGGAGATATGTTAATGAAGTAGTGAGATTACATGGGGTCCTAATGTCTATTGTATCAGATCGAGACCCCAGAGTTACTTTGAGATTTTGGATAGCTTATAAACAGCTTTGAGTACAAAGTTGAACTTCAGTACAATATTTTATCTTATAACAAAAGGACAGAGTGAGATGACTATTAAGACTGTTGAGGTTATGCTCAGAGCTTGTGTTTTGGAGTTCTAAGGAGTATGGGATCAATATGTAGCTCTGATTGAAATTGTATATAATAATCATTATCACAGTAGTATCGGTATGGCACTATATGAGGCATTATACGGTAGAAAGTGTCGATCGCCTTTGTATTGAGATGAAGGGGGTCTAAGGATTGTTAAAGGCCCAGAACTGATTCAAGATATTGTTTATAAGGTTAAACTGATCCATAGTAGAATTAAAGCAACTCAAGATAGACAGAAGAGTTATATGGATCAACACTAGAGGGATATGAAGTACCGAGTAAGAAATAAGGTGTTTCTAAGAGTATCACCTTGGCAACGAGTACTAAGGTTCGGTAAAAAGGGTAAACTAAGCCCTAGATATGTTGGTCCATATGAAATTATTGAGAGAGTTGGATCATTGGCTTATAAGTTGGCATTACCAATAAAGATGTCTCAGATTCACAATGTATTTCAAGTGAGTATGCTCAGAAGATATTGGTCAGATCCGACAGACATGTTGCTAGCACAGGAAGTTGAAATTGTTAGTAATCTGAGTTATGTTGACGTACTGATTAAAATAGTGTATTATGAGAATAAGCAATTGAGAAACTGATTGATTCCATTGTTAAAGTCATTTGGAGAAATCATTTGAGAAAAGAAGCCATATAAGAAACTGAGGAGAACATGAGAAACAATATCCCCACCTATTCGATCAATAAAGTAAGAATTTCGAGAATGAAATTTCTTAAGGGGGAGAATTGTAACAGCCTGTTTTCCTTACTAAGGGCTAGGACATATGATCCTAGACCACTGTACATGAGAAATATCATTGAGAAATTATGAGGTGCATTGCATTCACATGCATATCATTAGCATAAACATATGAATTATGATCTTGTACATGTTTCAAAGACTGTATATGCACTCAATTGACTTTGGGTTATAAAAGATTTAAAATGGTTATGATGTGAATTTGTCTTAAATTTTTGTCTGATGGATTTCATTTATTAATTTGGAATTTAATTGCTACAATTGGCAGATCTATAAATTTATGTGTATTTTTGGACTAGAAAAAATGTCAAGTGGCAAGATAAATTAACAAATGGCAGTAGAAATAAGTGGCACATAGTAATCGAAATAACTGAAATGTGGCATTAGGATTGAGTAACAATTGGCTTAGATAAGTAGGTGACAAATGGCTTGCATATTGAGAGACAAATGAACTAATTATTAAGAGACATGTGGTAGAATAAGTATAAGAAATGAAGCGTGTTTCTTTATGTGGTAAGTGTCATGACCAAGCCTTTACTTACCATGTATTTAACCTATCTCACGATATACACATCCATAGAAGACCATCTTTCATTTGTTACTTTTTGGTACATACTTTCTTCTTCTCTCCATTCACGATACTCTCACCAACCCTCACCACGTTGAGTTTTTGCTAAAAGACTACACTTGCCACTCCAACAAAATTCAGTTATCTTCATCTTGTTACTAAAAACCCAACCTATTCTACCTTGAAAGCTTAATGTTCATATAACCATGAGGAGCTAGGTTACTTGATGAATTAAGGAGCTTTATAGTTAAACAAGTAAGTAAGATATTGTTCTTCATGGCTTGTTTTAATAGAAACGTATATGATGATAGTTTAGGGATAGATTGATGGTGTTAATGGTGTTGGATGTGCTGGAATGTTGATGAAGAAATAGATATGTTTACGTTTTGTTTTTTTGTAGATGATAAACCATAGCATTTGAGTTGTAGTATAGATGATTTTGAGACAGAATTGGGGTGAAAATGATGAGGAGATGAAGTAGAAATGATGAACTATGCATAAGATGTTTTGAGTTTGTTAAGGAAGAATTAAAAATCTGGAAAAGCATGGAAGAAATTGGCTGGGAATTTCAGATGGCATAACCCACGATCGTAAGAAGGCCTCCATGATTATAGGAAAGGCATTAAACGTGAGTTCTCTTTTGAGTGAATATTGAATCAACCAATGACAAGTTACTTTACTTTGGTGCATTTAGACTTGATTGAGGCTTGAAATGAACTTAGTTTGATATTGAATAAGTAGATAAAGTGGTTGATAAGTTTAAGTTGTTAATTGATGTCATAACTTAGGAAAGGATTATTGACACCAAAATACCAAAATATAGAAATTTATGAGTGATATAGGAATGAAAGTGTTCTTAAGAATACAAATGTGATCCAAAGGATATGAGTAAGGTGAATTAGGTATGAATGAATGAGAATTTGGATATTGTGTGATTATAAAATGCTAGAAAAAGGATTGGTGAATGTATGATTGATGATATAAGAATAATTAAGTTTCTTTGAGGTGTAAACCTAAGTACACGCTAGATATATACAAGTGATAATGTTTGAATGACCATGACTTGTGATTAAGGATACATACCTGGGAATAGTCAATTGAGCATGCGTTAAACATGAAGCATATATATATACACATATATCTGTGTGTGTTTGTATGATTGGATACTTATATGTTTTGATTAAATTAATAATATGTATAAATGTCTGTATTGCATGATTTAGATGTACAAGTCGAACGCCAGCGTCCAAACATTGTCGGTTTGTCTAGGCAATAGCTAATTTGGAGCTTACTGTGAGTCAATCTAGATGTTTTCTCACTATGAATGATCTGTTTCTGTTTAAATTTCAATTATTGAAATGTTATTGATTTGAATGTGATAATTCTGGACATTGATAGTCCGAGGAGTTTGACAATTGAGATTGTATTGGAAGTTTTCATAATTGAATATGAATTTGAAAGAAATGTGTGTACTCAAAAAAATGTTAAGTGCCAGACTTAGATTTGATGAATATGAAAAATGACTATGTCTGAAATGAATGAAAGTTATTGAAAGCGTGATATATGAATTGATACATTTCATTACATTAGTATGCATGATCAGATAAAGGAGTTGTAACTGAAGTGGCCAGTGAAAAAAAAGCTTAAAGCTTATAATTGCACATAAAGAGCCTCAGGCTTAGTATTTAATGAGCGTAGTATCCACAATAGGTACAGGACAGTTATTAATGAGCTTGATATCTACAATGGATAATGGACAATAAAAAGGTGCTCGTTTACAACAAAGTAACAATGAAAGTTGAGTCACATGTGCATTTGCATATATAATTTGATATGTATTAAATGAATGATCGAAATGAGTTGATTGGACTGTTTTGAAATAGAAATGCAAAATAGTGTATACAAATTATATTTGTTGAAGCTTGATGAAATGTGACGTGATCTAAATATTTGATGATATGATATGTCTGTGAATTGAAACGAGAATTGTCTTTGTGATTTGATATTAATGAGCACATCGAGGATGGTTCACTCACTAAGTTCGCAAAACTCATCAAAATTGCTAATGTTGATTTTCAGGTATGAGGGAGACATAGTTTATAAGGAAGACTAGTAGAAGTCTAGTACTGTTGATTTTGGACTCATGAATGGCTCAAAGGTCCATCAGTCGATATTGAGGAGTTTAGATAGAGTACGTTTTTTAGCTCCTCATTCCATGTAGAACATAGACTACTTTTTTTTGTTCCTCATTCTATAACATGTTGTAAAGAGTAATAAATTCTTGTATGTTTTTTATACTGTATATACGGATTATGTAGTGAAATGTTACAATATAAACAATGTTTTATAAATGGAATGAGAAGTTGATCTTTTGAATATGTATGTGATATGTATGATGCCAAAATAAGTTGATATGATTGCTCTAACATGCCACTTTTATAGAATATGTTCTTGAATGTCCTCTGGATGTTCAGGCATGTGCCCCATGAAAGTGGGGTGTTACATTAACATTATGATGATTTGAATTCCTTTGATTTAAGCAAAATTTACCCTTTCTTGGATGATTAAGGTACCCAATCCTATGAAATAAAAAATAAGGAAAGTTTGGTTACAAAGTAGAAGACACATCAATTTAGACATCATAAGGTAAGAATGAGGAATCCGAGGAGTTAAATGCCAAGAAGATATAGAAAGAACGATGGTAGGGGAATTACAACATGGAGAGGAAATGACCCTTTTGGACTTCTTGAGGCCAGAGTTTAATGCCTATCATCGAGGAATTAAAAGACCATCAGTGCAAGCAGCATACAACCTGCTAAAAGAGATGAAAAAAATAGTTGTCTTTAAATATCAGAACAAAGTAACAAGAATCGGCCTTTTTGGATCCAAAAGGAAGATTGTTATAAGTTTAGTGACAACATTGTAGGTTAAGATTGCTAGCCTACCTTTGCAATTAAGCAGCCCGACATCCATCTCTTCCTTTCCACTTAAAGCAATTCAGCATGGATGTGACTTATATGGAAAAGAGAGCTATATCATAACTGATTGCCTCTTAGTGGAAAACAACGACATGCAACAATTCAACTTCATAGGAGCACAATTTGGTCATGGACATAATAATCATTACTTGAACACGTATAATCCTGGGTGATAGAACCTCCAGAATTTCTTTTAGTCTAACACTGCAAGAACTCAATTGAGAAATTAAGGTCCATCGAGATTTTAGCAAGGTGAGTCCAGTTGTAACACCCCACTCCCGCTGGACCCGAACCCGATACCGATGGTGATATCTGAATCCGTGCCCCTCGAGGTGGCGTGTCACATCACTTAACATTTAAAAACTCAGTATAAATTTTTTTTTGAAAACTCTTATCACTTATCATTCATGTGGGCCCACTTTTCCTTTTCAAAACCCTTTGTCTACTTAACT